>JARFJB010000145.1:455000-767500 GCA_036346205.1 Vesta saturnalis | reverse complement strand
TTTTTATTCATTAAATTATTTTTATATAAATACTTCATAATTGTGTTTATTAGTAATTTTTCTAAAGTTTTTCCACTTACATTTATTAAACTAGTAGGTCGAAATTTTGATGGTAAAAATGAATTTCTTTACCAGGTTTAATAACTGGTACAATAATTGATATCTTCCAATTTTTTGGAAAATAAGATCTAATTAAACATTGATTATAAATTTCTTTTATAAAATAAGGAAATATATGAAATATGCGTGAAATAATATTACTACATATACCATCTTGTCCTGGTGCCTTTTTAGGATTCATTTTGTTTAAAACTATTTGAATTTCTTCTAAAGTAAAATTTGGATCATTTGCCGTATTTGTAGGTATTTTAATTAAATTTCGTATATTCTTATGATATTGATTATCTTCTTCTAATTTATCATCTGGGGCAATTTCGTTTAACATATATTCCAAAGTGTCATTAATATTTTTAGTAAAATTTCCATCATCCTTTAGTAAAGTAGTTAAAATACATGTTTTTTGAAGTTTACCAGATGCTAATTTATATACTGTATTCCATGGATCTTTCAGTAAACTACAGTAATTTTTCCATGAATTATTTTTTTCTTTTTTGAGTAATTTTATATAATCTTTTTTTTCTTTAAAATACATTTCTTTCCTTTCAGCACGTAAAATTTCATTATTCTTGGTCCATTGATATAATCTTCTAAATGCATTAACTTTTTTTCTTAAAATGGTTAATTTTTCTGACCACCAAGGAACAGAATTATAAACGTTCTTAATATTATTTTTCTTTTCTTTATTAATCTAAAAGATTTTAAACAAGCAGTACTTAAAGAATTGTTATATTTATTAATAAATTCTTAAAAATTTTTTTCAATTTTTAACTTCTTAGTAAGCCATCTATCTAACTCCACATCATTATTAAAATCATTATTGTTATCAAAAATTTGGATTAATTCATTTGAAATGTTTTCATCAAAATTTTTCCATTGATGTTCCTGCACTAAAAATCTTTTTCTATTATTTCCATTTACTGATTTATTTTTATTTAAATTTGTAATTTCGAAACTTATATATTTGTGGTCGGAACAGCTTTCTGTTTCTTCAATTTTCCATTCTTTGATTAAATTTATTAATAAATTATTTGTAATTGTTAAATCTATGTTACTCTTGCCCCATACATTTTCAAATGTAGTCATATCAGATTCGCAATTTTAAAGATACAACTCATTATTGATTAAAAATTCTTCCATTATTTTACCTCTTGCATTAGTTAAGCTATCGTACCACATTACTGATCTACAGTTTGAGTCCATTGTTATTAAAATCGGTTTATACTTTCTAAAATTCTGTATATTTTATTTAATTTTATATCTACATCATCATAAATATCCAGATAGAGGCATATTGCTAAAATATTTAAATTTTTATAATTAATTTCTATTGTAGTTATATCATTTTCTGATATTTGACTTAATAAAATAATATTTAAAAATTGATTTTTAACAACAATAGCAGATCCTTTTTTAATACCTCCTTGAGTAAAAATTCTAAATTCCTTGGGAAATTAAATTATTTGATTATTTCTAATATAAGGTTCCTGAATAAATGCAATATCTATGTTCTCTTCCTCCATTAATTGAATTAAGTTTTTAGTTGCAATTCTTGAATGATTTAAATTGATTTGTAAACATCTTATATGTCCATGAAATTTCCCTTTGGCAATCAGATTTGATTTTCTTTGTCCATGAGTTATATTATTTTGATTATTTGAAATATTATCCATTATTAATAATTAATATTTAATTTGTATTTATTTAATGCCTTGGAGTAACGTGGACATTCTTTGTCGAAAGAGGAATGGTTAGTATTTATTTTGTCCTTATTATATACATTACTATTTATACAATTTATGCATTTAAATACTTCTTTAGCTGCCTTACTCTTTAACACTATGTTCTTCCGAACAAATTGGGCATGTTAATTTTCCACGACATTCTTTTGAATTATAATTATATTTACTACACTTAAAACATCTGTTAATTGAAATATAATCTTTACAAGAGCATATCCTCAATCCTATTTTTAATTTTATGTCTAATAATTTTTTCCTGACTTCTGGTAAAACTTCAATAATTATATTCTTATTTTTCTTTTTATCTATAAATATAATTTTTGGTTTAATTTTATCCTTATCTATATTTAATTCATAATTTTGTTCTGAAAATTTATCACCTTTTAATTCTTGTGGGATATCATATATTATCATTCTTGGAATTTTTGACGTAGGTAGTATTCCTTCCAAGTCATTTCCACACTTTTCATTAATTTTTTCTTTTAAAATTTCAATTTCGTTTTCACTTCCTGATTCTATCATGTGAGTCTGTGAGTGTGTAAGTGTGTGAGTATGTGAGTGTGTGAGTATGTGAGTGTGTGAGTGTGTGAGTGTGTGAGTGTGTGAGTGTGATGAGTGTGTGAGTGTGTAGTGAGTGTGTGAGTGTGTGAGTGTGTGAGTGTGTGAGTGTGTGAGTGTGTGAGTGTGAGTGTGTGAGTGTGTGAGTGTGTGAGTGTGTGAGTGTGGTGTGTGAGTGTGTGAGTGTGTGAGTGTGTGAGTGTGTGAGTGTGTGAGTGTGTGAGTGTGTGAGGTGTGAGTGTGTGAGGTGTGAGTGTGAGGTGTGAGTGTGTGAGTGTGAGTGTGAGTGTGTGAGTGTGTGAGTGTGAGTGTGAGTGTGTGAGTGTGTGAGTGTGTGAGTGTGTGAGTGTGTGAGTGTGTGAGTGTGTGAGGTGTGAGTGTGTGAGTGTGTGAGTGTGTGAGTGTGTGAGTGTGTGAGTGTGTGAGTGTGTGAGTGTGTGAGTGTGTGAGTGTGAGTAGTGTGAGTGTGGAGTGTGGAGTGTGCAGTGTGGAGTGTGTGAGTGTGTGAGGTGTGAGGTGTGAGCGTGTGAGCGTGTGAGTGTGTGAGTGTGTGAGGTGTGTGAGTGTGTGAGTGTGAGTGTGTGAGTGTGTGAGTGTGTGAGTGTGTGAGTGTGTGAGTGTGTGAGTGTGTGAGTGTGTGAGTGTGTGAGTGTGTGAGTGTGTGAGTGTGTGAGTGTGGAGTGTGTGAGTGTGTGAGTGTGTGAGTGTGTGAGTGTGTGAGTGTGTGAGTGTGTGAGTGTGTGGTGTGTGAGTGTGTGAGTGTGTGAGTGTGTGAGTGTGTGAGTGTGTGAGTGTGTGAGTGTGATGAGTGTGTGAGTGTGTGAGTGCGTGAGTGCGTGAGTGCGTGAGTGCGTGAGTGCGTGAGTGCGTGAGTGCGTGAGTGTGTGAGTGTGTGAGTGTGTGAGTGTGTGAGTGTGTGAGTGTGTGAGTGTGTGAGTGTGTGAGTGTGTGAGTGTGTGAGTGTGTGAGTGTGAGTGTGTGAGTGTGTGAGTGTGAGGTGTGAGTGTAGTGTGTGAGTGTGTGAGTGTGTGATTGTGTGAGTGTGTGAGTGTGTGAGTGTGTGAGTGTGAGTGTGTGAGTGTGTGAGTGTTTGAGTGTGTGTGTGTGTGTGTGTGTGTGTGTGTTGTGTGTGTATGTGTGGGGGTGTGTTTGTGTGCGTGTGTGCGAGCGTGCGTGCGTGCGTACTTGCGTACGTGCGTGCGTGTGTGTGGTTGGGGTGTGGGTGTGAGTGTGTGTGTGTGTGTGTGTGTTTCTATGTAAGCACGGGAGTGGTGAGACCGTTTCAGCTGGTGTTATGAAATTTGGCATACGGCTATTACGGCATAAGGGTAGATCCGTATTGACTTTTGAAATATGTCCGACCACCGATGTTAATTGTTAACCTACGCAGTGTTCAATTTTTTTTAAATTCCTTTAAATGGAGCTGTTGCTTGCAATTTCTTACACGCACGAAAGCTACTCAAAAGTTATTAGATATGACATAAATGAGACATTGTTATGATATAAATTAATGCTTTTAACCATAATTTTTGACTATAATGCCTCAGAATCGATAAAAGCGCACATACATGAATAGGTAGTTTCAGCTTTATTATCGTCCTGAAAATGAATGAAAATGATAAATCTTAAAAATCGACAACGATTTAATAATAATACACTAAGATACGTTAAATGTAAATGCTTGTGACTATATGGGCAAGTGATCGGACTGGTAATGAAAGGAAGTTCTGATCCCCGACGAAGAAGCTAAGAGTAAACAAAATTTGTAAACTGTATTCTAATATTCCACTTATAGTACACTTTAAAATGCGGATTGATTCATCGTTTTGTATAAGCATTAAGCATCATTATTAATGTGTTTCGACCTTTTTGATTAAATACGAGGCATTGAACATTAATATTAGAAAGTGCATCTTAAAACACTGTTAGAATATATATTAAAATATCTGGTGTGGAGCAACATACGACGTTCCAATCTACAAAGTGGAAATTAAAAAGAATGAAATAATTTGAATAACAATTTTTTTAGGGTAATTATGCTATCTACTTTTTAATATTATACTTACCTTTTTTGGGTTTTTAATGGTGTATTTGTTGGTAAAGTCATGCAATCTAAACGTTTCGATAATAATCACAGTTGTCTTCATCAGTAGTAATATTATCTATTAACATTGTTAAGGATTTTGAAACAATTTTGTGAAATTTGAAAAATTGAAAACAGACATCATATGTAACTGTTTGATAAATGTACAAAGTGAACTATGGAATACAATTTTTGTAACGAATAACTACATAATTAATAAATTAAATATTGTCAAACTGCTTTGAAGATGACAAACCGGAACACCCTCTAACGTTCGAGGCTAACGGTGAAAAATGTTATAAACAAAAAACAAACTTAACAAAATTTAATCAAGTTGTGATTTTTGATTTTAAATGGATTGTTGCCCTGCTCACAATAGCCGAGAAGTTAAACACTTTATTAATAATTGTTTTCATAACTGTACAATCGGACCAAATTGTGCAATTAGGTGGCCTCCAAAATTTGGAGATCTTGCCACAAGTGACTTATTATCTTTAGGGGCATTTAAAATCTAAAACTTTCACTACTGAAATGTTGACAGATTTACAGGTTTTAAAGACACGCATCGGCGAAGAAGGCTCGAAAATAACGCCTCGCATTCTTGCCAATGCTAGAAAAGAATTTACTATAGATTAGGATATGTTTAGCACAAAATGGTGGCTGATTTGAGCATTTGCTATAATTTTTGTAATTTGTAATTGTTAATTATTGTTGACATTTATACCAGGATTTTCAACAACTACCTACAACAGTTAATACATTTGTAGTATTTTAATTTTTAAACACATTTCTTTGAATGTTAGTTTAATAATTTTTGTCACAAATACACAAAGGAGGCAACTTTGCAATATTTTCAAATTTGATAGTAATTCTTCCAATAATAGTTTAATTTGTTAGACAATTAAATCTACTTTATTTATTAACCTGTTTTTTTTCATTGATTATTTAGATGGTTTGACGTTTGAAAGATAGTCATTTTGACATTTCATTGCTGTCTTGATGCAGTACAGAAATGGTACACAATTTTTGCAATTTTTGAAATTAGCGTAACCTTGTAGCGTTTCCCAGGTACCCTATCTTGAAAAGTGTAATTCCAATTTATTTGTAATAATCCAAATTCAAGAACAAAACATTCGCTAAGTGATTTATCTTAACTTGACTGACAATAATGCTACTATTACTCAAATTACTTGCTTGCCTTACATCGACTTTCCTGGCAATAATTAAAGCATTAGAATTTATTTACAAGTCTGATATTTAATTACTCGCATACCTCAAATCTTATCAAGATAATTGGCCATCTAGTGGAGGTACACTGTGCTATTTGAATTATATAGGCCTGATGAGGTTGCACCACGTGGCACAGGTAAACATTGAAACCACTTAAATTAAAATTAATGAGCTTTGCGCAATGATGGATCAAACCGTTAATATACTACTTTGGGAAAGAACTATCAAGAAAACGCAATTTACTCATAGATAATTATTTGCACAAGTACATTAATAAATCCAATAGCACAAAAAAACAATGGAAGAGTTCAATATATAACTAAACACAATTAATTCAGGGTACAGTGCGTACAACATTATAACATTAAGAAAAATAAAATAAAAAGCAGTTTGGCTACACATAAACACAACAAAAAGGAACATAATGTAATCACACCCACAATTGTGTAAGATAAATAAATAAATCAGAATAAAGAAACTTGTAATACCGAACATGTGATCCTCTAAAACCAATCATGCCGGTCTTTAGGTAAATAAGCAAAATAAAACAGTAAGGCAAATTACGGTACATATAAAATATAACAACAGTAAAATTACACAGGTAAAATAAGGCAACTGTAATGCAAGGGCAAAAGAAAATAGACAAGGAATTTACACATACACAATTGTTTAGTAACTACTAAAGCACAAAATACATACGTACAATTACAATAAATTACATGTAAAGTGAAATTAGTTCACAGGCAAACAACTCTAATTACACCTCGGATTAAACCGACTGAATCAAAGACAGAAACAAAACTCATTAAAACAAAACCTTACAAAGGTAAGTTGTAAATATATCACAACGTCGTGACATATATACAGGTTTAAGTGTGTTATAAAAATACAGCGCCCCTTTCTCAGGTTACACATCCATTTATACAACAACAAAACAGTAAAAATAAAATTCGAGGTGTTTTAATAGTCATCTGGATCGGGGGGTATGTAAACATACGGGATTAGCCATTTACAATTAAAACCAAGGTTTATCATATACTTGTTCCTCCACGCCCACCTCTACACAAAAAATTATGAGATACGTTTGCAAGGCAATGCTCGATTTTTACATAGACTTGTACAATTATTTGCTGAGAGCTTTAATTTACAGTAATATATCTACTTACGTTTAGAATATATACCCCTTTAATTGATCACAGACGCTAAAGCTTAACATGCGTGGTTTAACTTCAAAATGGTGACTGTTATTTATAGACTAATATTGAAAAGACATTAAAACTAACACCCAAAAGAAAAAAAAACAAATTCGAGTTGGTTAATTCAAAAGAAAAATGTACACAAAAAAAAAATTAAAGGCAGACTATTTAGAATCAATCAAACCGATTGATGTTACTCAATCAAAACTCTAACTAAAAGTGCCTTCCCCTCCGATTTCAAACTAACTATATCTACCTCTGAAATTAACCCCCATTTTTCAAAAGTAATAAAAAAACAAGAAACACTTTTCCACATCCGTAGAAAAACCTATACCTAATATCAATTTTCAAAAGTAAGAAACAACAGTGTCTATGATCGCGGCGTGTACCGGCGTAATTAATTATTAAACTAGTGACATTTTTACATCAAGACTGTGCGTGTAAAAATATTCAGCAATTCGTTACACACTTTCAATAAAATCATTTCGAGCGGATATCTGTTTCCATCCTAACATGTGTTTTTATTTTTCTTTTTCAACACTTACTCAAATATCCAGAAAACGTTATCAAATTACGACTTATTATCAAGATATTTGAACACATTGATTGTCTTTTCTCTCGCGGTAATAATTGCGATTTGGCAAACGTTTATTATAATAATGAAAATTTTGTGGTGCGCTACCCACAAGCTGAAAAATACTTTTAATAGTTCATCTGATAATTCAATTCTTTAAAGAAAAGAAAAAAAGAGTTTTTACCTAAAATAATTAGGGAGGCAGGAAATATTTCCCATTGAATTTTTTTATGGTGCGACCGACCATTCGCCATCTGGTGGATGCTAACTTAAAAAAAATTCCGAACCCGCTCGCTTCTATAAAATACCGATAATACAATTTATACATTTTCAATTCTAATTTAATTAATTTTAAACTTAGTTTGCTTTATATTAAGAAACGTTGCAATGAAACGTTTAGTACAATTAAATTTTCTTTAAAAATATGTCTATACATTTTCTTATAAAATTAATTGTTATTAAGATATTGAGCTGTTCCTCATGACGTTAGAAGCGCATGTCAAACAGCTAATCGTGGACAACGTTTTGTATGCGTTTAAATTAACTGTTTGGCAAAAAAATTATGTTAAGGGACAAAGCGATAAAATTATTCTTTGTAACTTCAAAAATTTTTAATTATGAAAAGCGTGCTTGTGGTTGATTACAATCTTTAGACAATTTTCTGTGGAGTGGGTGAAATGCAAGGTTAAAATGTGACAAGATTTTGTTCTGTGTTATATAGCACATCAAGCTTATTATGCTGTCATTTAAAGTAACTTAAACCAGTTCAGGGTGGATTATTCCTTATTTATTGAATTATTAATTCATTAATGTTTTTCTCTTTTATTACCGTCATAAAATCGTTCTTTTGAGAACTTGAGAACCTTTTTGTATATAAAATCTGTTTATAAATAAAGGCCGTGGATTTACTTTCATAATTTATACTAAGAAAAATTAATAAATTTGTACTTTTTTGTTTAAAATTGATTATTTAATAAAGCTTTTGTTGTTTCTTGGTAAGAAATGACATACAATATTTATAATTAATTGTTGTTTAAGCTGCATACAGAAACGAAACTTCACCACACAATAGTTTAGTTCACAAAAGCTTAACTCTATTCAACAGAACACACTTTCAAAAACGATATTTTTTATTAAATAAACATGAATCTTCCTCAATACTCAATATAAACACGAACAAAGGCTGACTCGCATCAGTTGCTTGGGAGGAGTTTTTGAGGTCAGCTGATGACCTAGTTGGAAAGACCTAATTGAAAAAATTTTAACTAACTTAAATTCAATCTTAGGAATTCTCTTTGCCACTAAATTACGCATCGTATCATACACTTGTATAGAACATAACTAATTAATATGTTTAAAGTCGAAATAATAATAAATAAATAATATAAAAACCAAAAAGTGCTCCTAATAACTCCCTCTCACCGCCGCTGAGTTTCTTAAATACGAAATTTGGAGTATGTAAATGTTGTCGTTCTTGAGGTAACGTGAATACTATCTTACTTCCACCCACACATAGAAAAAACGTTGTAAAATGAGCTTATAAGTTGATTCAACGTTACTGAAAACAAGTCGATTGCATAACCTCCTATAGCTACATACGTATATGTCGGTTTTCAGGTAACAAAAATTTAAAACCCTTAAGAAACTTACAGTAATTTTTGTACATTTAATCATGTTATTTATGTATTTATGTATATATGTATATATATATATATATATATATATATATATATATATATATATATATATATATATACATCGATATTTCGCTACTGATTTGTTAGCTTCATCAGGAATACTGCAAGTTAATGATAACAATTAATATTTGTACGTTTGTCAATCAAGGACAACTTACGTATGTCGAGGTAATCACTAAAAAACTAGTTACTAACATCTAACACAATTAAAAATTAAAATTGATTAAAGTAATAATAAAATTACGATCTAAAATACACATGGAACAACCATCTTATATACATTTAATGCGACAGAATTCATGACAGAGAGATAACGTTAAGAACCTTGATAAACTTATATGCGCCAAATTTAAAATCTTCTAAATTTTGTTATATACACAGTGAAACTTATTTTATGTTATTAACTAAGTACAAAATTGATATTAATGCAAAACTACAATTGTATATTATTTAAATTCTGACTATATGTAGGTATACAGGTTACGCAAGTTTTCCACATCACTGTTTGCGTTCATGCTGTTAAGTTGATGATTGATGTGACACATTTCTAAGATTAATCTCCTTTTTTTGTTTTTTTCACATATTAGAATTTTGGTTTCTTCGAAATTCATGTTATGGTCATGTACATTGACATGATTTGCGAGAGCACAAGCTTTAGGTTTAATCTTACAGTCACTTTTACGCTGGCTAATTCTGTTCCTTAGCCTTTGTGTAGTTTGTCCAACATAATCTTTTGACATTGAGACCAAGGAATGGAATACACCACATCACTTTCATTGTTTTTATTTGTTTTGTCTTTAGTAACACTAAAAAGTTTGTCTATGTTAAATTTAGCAATTTTTACTGGTAAGTTTTTACAAATTTTATCTATTAAATGAGTTAAACCTTCTATATACGGAAGTTTTTTAAATTGAATTATTTCATTACTATTGTCACTATTGTTCTTGTACAAATTGGTTTGTGTATGGTTGTAAATTAACCTCTTCAAACAAGTTTTTGGATAATTATTGTTGATTAGTAACTATATATATATATATATATATATATATATATATATATATATATATATATATATATATATATATATATATATATATATATTATATACGGAGTATTGAGTGGTTACGCTCCAGATTTCTTAATTTTTCTATTATAATTTTAAAAGTACGCGAACAGGCAGTATTTTTTTGCCAGATTCACTCACACATAACTTAGAAGGAATATATTATTTGAAAAACTAAAATGTGAATTTATTAAGCAAAATATATGTTAATTTTAATAACTTTAATCATATCTTACTTACTTACCAGTAGCGGATTAGTCAATATTTACAATTTATGAATTGAATTTAAAAATTTTCATTTATCCAAAATACTAGTTTATACTTTCTTTAAAAGTATATTTTGGAAGTTATTTCATCTGTTTATATTGAATTTGAATATATGTTTTATGCCATATTTAGATAAAACGTTTTAACCCATTCGTAATTTACTTTCAACCCTTTCCAATGACAACTTTTTACATAATTTGTTTTGTAAGTTCCGATGTGATATATATATATATATATATATATATATATATATATATATAAATGGTTATTGCTGAGCCCGTAGCATATATAAACCGTACCCTCTTGAGCCCGAAAAAACCTTGTTGAGCCCGGGGTCGGTACCCATGTGTATATCATCAAAATATGATTGTATAGGCATCATAACGTGTAAATCCGAAAATTAGGTCGGGCCTCATAATGTCCGTTTATACCTCCACTACATACAGAATAGTTCTGAAGAGGCCGCTTTAGAGGTCGCTTTTATATACAAACTCTCGATCTTCACGAACCGTACATTGTGTGGGCCAGCATGCGGCAACGTTGGGATCAGCATTTAACAGAAAAAACATGTGCAAAGTATTCTTTTTGCACATCTTTAAAATATTGGCAATCTTTACGTGCCGTACGGGTACGTATGTGCATTTTTTTAATATGGTGCTTGTCGCATAACAATAGTATATTATACACCTAGGTTGAGAAGTGAGCCATTATTAACCGAGCAATTTTAAACCGAGGTGTATATAGATTTTTTTTTACTACTTGAGGATAAAACTGTTAAAATTGTAATTTGATTGAATTAGTACTTGAATATTATTATGTTATTTTCTATCCACTTTCAAAATATCAGGTAGGCTGTAAAGTACCTTTTTCAATAATTTTAATTTGATGTATTATCAGATCAGATAACATTTTATGTAGGCTTAAACAGATTAATTTTCCCATCTGCTTTCTAAAAGCCTGAATGATCATAATTTATAATAAAAATTGATAGTTTTGGTCTTAAATTACCTTACATTTTAGATTATTGAGTAAATTAATCATAACAATTTTTGATATTTCCTATTCAAATACTTACCTGTTTTTTTTTGTCTTTCTTAAATGGTGCATTTTTGTATCAAGGATATACAAACTATGTAAACGTTTCCATAACACTTACAGTTATCTTCGTCAGTAGTAGTATTATGTAATAACATTGTTAAAGATGTTCAAATCAATTTTATGAAACTGTACAATACAATTTTAATAAAGAATAACTAGATGATTAAAAGATTAAATATTGTTAAACTATTACGGCATCGTAATAAAAAAGTGAGTAACGATAGTAATTGAGCTTTACTATTCCTTAATTTTTGAAATTGTCTAATAGAATGATAAGTTTCTTCCCGATAAAGGACTAAATATGAAATATAAAATATTATAACCTTATACAGGGTCCGCCTTTGGGAGCTAATCCTATGAGTATCTGCTAAACCAAACTTGCTATAATTTTGAAAATTTGGTGACAGGGTAATGATATTAGGGCTAACTCATCTAAAATATTCTCACGTTCGTACCACTTCCGATTATACCGGAAGTCGGTACTTAGTCGCTTATTTTAAACGTAATACCCCGTGTATTAATACATTTTTGGATTCTATGTCGAATTTTAAGGTAAGTTTGCTAAATAAACTAGATACGAAATTTCAGTCGTTTAAAAAAACATTTTTCTAAAAAAATTGACAGATGCGGTCTTAGTAATAACTTGTTAATTGTTCTGTTCCTGTCAAACAATTTAAACAAAGCTTTGAGGTGTTATAGGCAAAGGTTTATTGTAACAGTCTGTAAAAAATGACATTTGTATTTTTCATAAAAATAAAATTATGAATGTCTAAACTTGACTATCAAAAAATGCAAGTTACTCAAAAAAATCAAATGGAAACCCCTATTTTTTATTACTCAGATCGATTTAACGTCAAAAATTAAGGTAAGTTTGTTTAAAACTTTATTTGCCTAAACGTAATAGTTTCATATTTATTATCAAAAAAGTCCAAATTTTAAAATTTGTGATAAAAATGAGCTACATACTTAAATCTAGTATTCCTTGTTCGTGGTCACCATGGAAACCAAATAATTGAGAATTGAAATAAAGAAAAATATTGGAAAAAGTTACTGCAAAAAATTATAAAAATTGATAATTTTGTGATTCAAAAGTGATTTTTGCCAAATAGAAATTTTCTAAGACATTTTTTTCAAATTCGATATACTACATAAGTGTAAAAAATTAATACTTTAATATCTTTTAAGGTTTACAGAAAGGGAACACATACTGATAGATTTCTTCATAAATTATCCAACCAGCATCTACGTCAGAAAATTTGTATAATTAAGTCTTTAGTAGATCGAGCAAAACGAATTTGTGATCCTAAACTTTTAAAACATGAATATAAATATTTAACAAAATCCTTGCAAGGTAATAGATATTCACTTACTGATAAGACTGAGAAAATCTTAATTAAATATTTCTATTTCTAACCTGCAAGAAAAATTAAAGAACATTTAAGGTCACCTAAAGATATTTCAAATCCATTGTCATCTTTCGGAGTGTATATTGTTCATGTGGAAAAGTATACATTGGAACCACAAAACGTAGTTTTGATACAACACATAAAGAACATGAGATTTTGTAGATTAAGTCAACCAGAGAAGTCTGCGGTAGCTGATCATCCCTTAAATAATTTAACTCATGATATCCAATTTGACAATATGGAAATATTACCAATACAAACACATTATTATGTTCGTTTAGAACGTGAAGCTATTGAAAAATATACAAGAAGCAAGTCTCCGTTTAAATAAGCTTTGGTGTCGTATAATTAAAAAAAAAGGTTATGATGATACGTCTTGACTTGAATTTTAATTTTAGCTTTTAGTGTCTCATCAAATTTTGTTAAATTTGTTTCTTGGTGGACATTTTTCATTATTAGCCTTCGACTGTTGGAGTGTTACGATTTGCCATCTTAAAAACAGTTTAACAACACTTAATCTTTTAATTCTCTAGTTACTCTTTACTAAAATTGGTTTCTATAGTTGGCTTTATACGTTTTCCGAACTGTTATTATAATAGCAGGTTTGTGTTTATGTTTTAATTTTTCAAATTTCACAAAATTGTTTTGAACATCTTTAACAATTTTATTAGAAAATACTACTACTGACGAAGATAACTGTAAGTGTTACCGAAATATTTAGATAGTTTGTATATAGAAACACACCAAATAAAAGTAATAAAAAGTTTACATTTTCATATTCCGCTATTTTCTGTTTGAAATTTTTCTTACAGTATATTAGCTTGTCAATACATAACAAAAGTGTAATCCGCCGATATATAATTAAAAATAAGGAAAAATAGAGAATAATAAGTGCATATCTATATAAAACAGCTAGAAAATATCGACAACGCTGCCGGGATTCACAACGTACGGATAACATAAAATCGAGTCACACAACGTTTTGTATATTAGCGCGGGGGGTCGGGCTCAGTAGGGACCGGAACTTTGCATCCACACTCAATACATCACACACAAGGACTACAGGGCCCTGACATGACCTTTCCGGGAAGCGCCAGAGCCCAGACATACGTTAAAAAATCTAGTTCAACCGCCGATTAAACATTGAATTTTGAGCTCAGCTCCGCCAACCGCAACTCGTTGACTTTGGAAGATGCAGTAGCCGGGCCCCAAACAGACCTTTCCAATCCAATTCCCGCCTCCTGGTTATTCTCACCGAAAAAATAAAAATATAAAAGTAAATTCAACCCAAAAACACAAAACAAAAAATGTCAAATCCGGTATTTAAATAGTCACAAATCGGTAATTCAAATAAATACTCTTATTAATAAGGACTATACTTCCATAATAAAAACACTATGTTTACTAAAATCGAATAATAAAAATAAAAGAGTCCATAATTCAGAAAAATAAAAACTAAAAATGCAAGTTTAATAATTGTATCACTTCACCTTCGTATTGCGACTTCTTAACTCTTGTCTCTATTTGCTAATAGGTATATAACAAAACAGTTATGTGGCGGCCGCATGAGATTTTTTCTAATTAAGATACGTGTAATATAATATTCCCAACATTAATAAGTAAGAAATGCTAAGATTTACTCTTTTTTAAAGTAGGTTTATTTGCATACGAATTATTCTATAAAAACTCATATAAAATAGGAATATACCTGATAAGGGTTTAACACGTGTTATATAATAAAATAATGTTATTAAATTTTTATGTTTTACCTCCCCTTAGTGGTTGTGTACCATTAATTACAATGCTTAAATACTTCGTAGGTAAAACATTGCAGAATATCGTTTTAACTGTTACTGTTCTATTTTAGAGGTATCAGTAGTCACTAAAACAGCCCACATTTTATACTTAGGGATGAATAAATTTAATTGAATCACTTCAAGGGTTGGTTTGTCTATAGCTATTACTTTCTACTTTACGCCTCTAATTTTCTTGTTCATTTATATTACAAAATTAGTTCTAGCTTCAATAAACTGTAAACCTCTTGGATATTATACATTACACTCACCTTCATTATTAATTTAATAATGCAAGTCATTTTGCTTAGTAATTTAAGTAAAAGTTCTCAAGGATTCTAAACCTCACATCATTCTATACATTTTAATTCCATAGATTAGATTACTCACAAATAGTATTAACAGTCCAAATACATTACATTAGAGTAAATTATTTACAATTTAATTCTGCTTAATTACGTTATTTAAACCTCCAATTCAAGTATCTTTATACGAAATTTTGCACAAAGACAATATGTGCATACGTGCATATTCACAGAGACAGTACTTTACCCAAGCAGCAATAAAGTGTAGTGTCAAGATTTTGATTAAATTTCAACACGTGTTACACTAATGTACCTTTTTTTTTGTAAGTAAAACTTTAAATTACTTTTTAAAGAACTGTCTAAGCCACTGCTAAGGTTTATTAGAAAGTAGTTTTACAAAGAAAATAGATAATTGTGCTTGTGCTTAGTCTTATACTTGCTTTTGATACTGGTCAAAACGTTGAAAAAAATCTGTAAGGTTAACACGTAAAAATGTTAAGTGCGATACGTTTTGAGAAGTTGTAACTTTAATCCAGAAAATTAACATATGGCGTTATCATTAACGTATTATATACAGAATTTTGTTAACCTCCTTGAAATCGGCGATGTATCCCTCAGGATCTCTCCAATGACATAATTAGTAATGTAGCATTTTCATTGCAATAAATAGGAAAACGTAAAAATCTATAATAAAGAAAATTTTAATAAAAATTTAAACTACCGGATGCTTACCTATAACCTAAAATTTAATTCCAAATACATCGTTTTGTAGAACACGATAGAATGAAAAAGGTTCATCCATTTCACCATATAATTAAGTTATCATTGAATCAAATCCCACAGACTTAATTAATATTCAATTCGAATCAACAGTAAATGAATGGGTGTTTATGTATATCATGAGCAGCGGAATATCCTATGGAAATGGTAGATGAATATTTTCCCCCGCAACTTTAATGCGGTAGTATTCATACAATCCGGCGAGTAGCGGGAAATCTTTTTAATTTTTTTCACTCCGTCTCTAAATACATTTTCTATTTAAGAGTTTTTAGCATGGTGTCAGCTGCACATTTACGGATTGATTTGGTATTTGTTTTGAGGTAAAAATACACGGATTTGTCTTGTTGTCGAGATGGAGTTGCTCCCTTTTGTCCATAACCTTGTGTTAGTATTCGTCTTTGTTCCTGTTTTGTCTTTTAGAAACTCATTGGCGTTTTTCATTCGGTATATTTATAGCTAGTAGGGTGAACCACCCAGTGATTGGCCTTTCCCTATTTAGCATCCAGTTATTGGCCGTTGCATTAAAACACAAATTATTAAGAATTGGTCGATAATAATATTGTATCTGTGAATATCAGCACAATTCGGCAACACCGCTTGATATCTGGTTCCAAATGGTTTACTAATTCTCCCGCCAATTTCATACATATGTAACGGTTTAGGAGTGAATGAACCGAACTAGCTGTATTTACTGCAAATATTGTGTGTTCCGAAAAGAGTGTGTTTTCACTGGTAAGTGATTTTTCTAAATATTTACATGTCCAATTATTTAGGAAATGAATTTAGTACCTTTCCAATAGTATATTTGATGAAATTTTGATATTATGGTACATTATAACCTAAAATCCTTTATAAAATCTGGTGGCCAATCACTGAACATTATGTTACAAGTTTTATTTAGTGATTGGTCACATGGCTAATCTCTTAATTTTTAAGCTAGGCGAAAAATAATTCATATAGCTATTTGTTTCAAAATCTCGCTAATAATTGCCTGGTATCTAGTGACTGACCGGGGGCCATTCACTGGATACTATGAAAGGCAAATCACTGAAACTTACATATTTTTAGTTGAAGACAATGCCAAACATTATTCTGGGCGATAAATACCATAGAAATACGGATAAAAATGGATAACTCTTAAGAGAAGTTTCAAGACGATACATGATTGCTAGAGGTACTTTTCAGTTTAGAAAAGGTTAAAATTTTGTGAAACCAGGTTTTGGACCTCACCCAATTCTTTTCAATGATGAACAAATCTTGTTTACTTGGATCTTTGAAAATCACAAACGTGGATTTCGCCGTAAAGAAGTTGTACAAGAATCCCTAAAAGAGTTGCTGGATCAAAATCTAAGAGAGAACCTATTCATCAACAATCTCCCTGGCGAGACATGGTATTGAGCTTCTCTTCGAACCAACTCAGAAATTTCGGAGCCTACAGGAGACTATGTAGCAGCAGCAAGTGCGAACTTACCAGAGTCAGATATTAAAAAATGGTTTACAGAAATAGAAACCTCCTTGATATCAAAAGGATTTTGGGAAATATTGGACGACCCAAATACAGCAATGCACGCTGATAAAACCTGTTTTAATCTGTGGCCTAAGAACGCTAAAGTGCTCACTACAAGAAGAGCACGAAGTGTTTATGAGGTGGAACGTGCTTCATCTAGGCTACATTAATAGTAATGTTTTATGACATCTGGCTAAGTATCGCCACCTATGATCGTTTATCCGTACAAAAGACTCACCACAAACATTTCACAGTCGGTTCCTCCAGGATGGGGAATCGGTCCTTCAGATACTGTCTAAATGAAAATCGAAGTTATGAGTGACTATATGGAAAATATCTTTCATCCCTGTCTAAGGAATATAGGTACAAGTTTCCCTGTGATGCTCTTCCTAGACGGTCACAGAACTCATCTTTAAGCAAACTTAGTTCCTTATGTGTAAAAAGATAATTCTGATTTATCTGTACCCCAACGCTACGCGGACGTTTCGGCCTTCAAACCAATAAAAAATGGGTGGAGAAAAGCGTTAGCTGAGTGAAGAAGAAACCACTCATTGGAGAATTTGACAAAGGAGCATTTCTCTCCTGTTCTCAAACTTGTTGTAGAACGTACTGATAAAATTGGAACAATTAAAAACGGAGCCTCTGGGAGTTTACCCTTGGAATCCAGACACCCTAAATGTCCAGGCGGCCAAAATAAACCACCTGATTTAACAAGGAAGGACATTGACGGTACATATTTAAGCTAAAAAAATTTCGCAAATATTGCTGGATCCGCAACATTAATGAATTTAGCATGTGTGAACAGCAGTATGAAAATAACCCAAACGAGTTACCTCTTCTTTGTAAGCTATAGAAAAGTTTTGTGCCATTACAAGATAAACGTAATCAGAATGTTACATATCCACGTACGACTCAGCCCTTAAGAGAAAATGTTATAATCGAAGACTTAAAAGAAAATTAGATTATGGAAAAAAGCAGCTAGCATTCACTTAATGTAAATTATATCCGTAGTCTGTTTCTGACAGATGAAATTACGTTAAATCCGCTTGATACTGCAGAACCTACAATAATCCAAACTGGTACACGGTGATAGAACAGAGGAACAAGAATCTTGGAAAAACGATTCTGAATCGAGAGTAAAATCGAACGAAACAGTACAACATTGTTCAATTTCTCTAGACGAAACATTATGGTATGCTAAAACGCCTACTCGAAAGTGTAAACGAAATAACGCAAAAATACCATTTGCGATTACGCCTACCCAGTGACAGAAGACGAGGATTCGAAAAGACGGAAACTACTTGAAAAGGAAGAGAGAAAAAAGCTGAGACTTGAAAATCAGAATGAGACAAAGAAGGCTACAGATACTAAACCTAAGACAAATAATGTAAAATAGAGGACAACTTCTAATGTCGGAATAAATAAACTTAAAATACTGACTGAGCTCTCCAAATACACACGTGAATTACCGCTGGAACAAATGCACAGTAAGACAAAAGATGAAGTGGAAATAATTAAAAATAAACCAGACAAGAGTTTAGCAGACTGCGTGATGAACGATTATCGAAGCCATAGTTCACGCGTCATTGAAGAAAATAAAAGACAAGAAGATTAGATGAGGATCCTAGTCAGACCTGATGAAGAAATTATTGAAGAACATTATCACAGCGTGTCCCATTTTCGATGATATTTCGGGGTATCTCACTTACGAGTAAAGATACACAGTTTCGGTTTTTACAAAACCGTGCTACTTTTTTGTGAGAAGAACGTTGGTATAAACAAAACTTTCATAGCCATTTTGAGACCCCCCTTGTATATCCGTTATCCTTTAATGTATGGCATAAATAAAACTTATGGTTTTTTTAACGAAACACCCTGTATATTTTTCTTGCGTTTGATTGGAAATTTTGTAAGCTTTACAAAAATATATGATACATGATGTATATTTTAAATAATAAACCTACACAGAATCTGCGTAATAACATAGTGTGTATTATATAGCATTAGAAGTAGTAGACCGTGATTATTGGAACAATTAAATGATCATTTGCTAAGCGCTTGTTAAGACCTGTCAGTTTTAAGATTTATTCGTTACAATGGCTGAAAATGAAAATTATCAACAATTTGAAAAATATGACATGTTAGTCTGTTTTATAGAGCAATGAAAACTCCCGTCAGGCTTCCCAACTGTATTTCAACAGGTTTGTTTGAATACTTATTTATCTTTTGACATATGTGGATTTATTTTTTATTTAAATATCATTTGGGTTTATAGATATCCAGAAATAAGGCAACCTTGTCTTTTAACGTTTTCTCGAATAAAAATAAATTGGTAGAACATGGATTATTTATCCAACCCCGACCAAAAAAGTATAATAAGGAAAATCTAGATACGGATGAAGTCAACGTTTTAGCGTGTATAGAGGCAACGCCTTCGCAATCATGCAGAGTTCTAGAGCAGAAGTTCCCAAGACTCGGGTTCAAAGAATATTGACCAAATATAAATTTAAGCCATACAAGATTAAAATTGTTCACCATTTGCATCCTGAGGATGGAGAACGTCGTTTACTCTTTTGCAAATGGTATTTGGAACAAATTCGTATTGGTAATTACTTTGCTAGATTTATAATATGGTCCGACGAAGCTTACTTTTCAAGTGCAGGTACTTTCAACAGGCATAATACTATTCATTGGTCCCAAGAAAATCATCATGTGCTATTCGAAAGATAGTAACAGGGTCGATTTGGATTTAGCGTAGCTTGTTTTATTTTGGGGCAACAAACAGAATACAGAATTTATGGAGGCAGCCTGACAGAGAGCAGATATTTTGAAACTTTGCAAGATGTTATCCCTATGTTACTAGACAATGTTCCTTTAGCTCATGTTAACAGGATACATTCCCAACAGGATGGCGCGCCCGCACATAATGCTGTAATTGTTCGACCTTTTTAGACAATTATTTCCCGCAAAAGTGAATCGGTACTCATGGACCAATTAGATGGCCTCTACGGTCACCTGATCTATCCATGGTAGACTTTTCCTTATGGGGCTACTTGCAGAATAAGATTTATAGTACCCGTCATCGGACAATAGATGAACTTCTTAATGCCATCAATGCGGCATTTCAAAACTTGCAAAGACGTTCCATAATTACTTTAAATGCTTTAAAAAGAATAACCACTGTATGTCAATATTGCATTGGTGAAAATGGCAACCATTTTGAGCAGCTCTTTTAAGGTGAAAATCTATTAAGGGGTTACTATCAAGTTAGTATTATGTTAAGTTTTTCAGTTTTATTCTGTCTTAAAATTGATTTAGCCTTTTTAAAATTTCTATGTTTGTAATATCCTAATATAATTAACCCACGACCTAGTAATTCTAATGCTATATAGTACACACTATGTTATTGCCCAGATTTTGTGAAATCATAGATTTTAGGTTTATTATTTAAAATACACATCATGTATTACATATTTTTGTAAAGCTTACAAAATTTCCAATCAAACGCAAAAAATATCCAGGGTGTTCCTTTAAAAAAACCATAAGTTTTATTTATAGCTAAGAATTGACAGCCTACAGCAAAAACACGACTACGCCACTGGATTCTACGTAAAAAACGTGTATGAGAACCTATTATTACCTTTGCAATACATTAAAGGATAACGGAGATACAAGGGGGATCCTAAAATGCAATGTTTTCTATTTCGACCTGTATCTCAGAAATGTCGCGGACTATGAAAGTTTTATTTATACCACCGTTCTTGTCACAAAAAATGGCACGGTATTGTGATAATCGCAACTCCGTATCTTTACTCGTAAGTGAGATACCCCGAAATATCATCGAAAATGGGACATAATGTACATTGTGAAAAAGAAAAGCAAACCAGCCATCCAGTCTACAAGAACAGTTATGAAAAAAAAGTAAGATTTCATCAAAAGTTGGCATGCAGGATTGCTCATCAGAAAAAAATTTGGAAAATTATGAAGAGGAATCACACAAAGAAAGGCTGGACCAGAGGAAAGGTAATATTGAAGAAGTCAAGAAATTTCTCGTTCCGAGGACGTTCAGAAGTCTAATCTGCTTTAAGTTTCACAAAATAGAAATTGTACCACGGATTGTGTTTCTCTTGCACCGACAACTTGAGTTATCAAAACTGTAGGGTACAATGTAATTCATGTAGACGTGTTTACTATGCTCTATGCATTGAACAGTTTAACTTGCATAAATCGAACTTGTTTAAAGAAAAAAAAAACACCTACACAAATAATACCTTTAAATTTTATGTTTGATGTATTTGGAAGTAATATTTTTTTATATTTAATATACGTTATATTTCAGTTTTGTATTTCAGTTAAATAAAGTTTGTTCTATATAAAATGCACTTAATTATTTTTTCTTGATCGCTTGCATTCATTGGCCAATAACTGGAACATCTGGGGTCCAATCGTTGACTAACTGCCGCTAATAACTGGCTTTTGGGATATACAGAACTAAATGATTAATTTTGGAAGATTTTCTAATAAATAAGTCAAAGTAACATGTTATTTATAAATTCTATTCTCTATCAAAAACGTAAGGAGTCGTTAAAATTGTCGTAGTTGATGAATTATAATGAGCTTTCTAACCTAGGAGGCCAATTACTTGGTTGTTTACCGTAGTTAGCGCCATTTGTTGTATTGTGTAGCTCTCTTGTTCTTCTATGCTTGTTTTTATGGTTTTTCTATGTTTTGGTATGATGTCTTATGCATTAGGTGTTAGCACATCTTCACATAATTGCTGATTTCTTACGTACCACGATGCGCCTGTTATTACTCTTAATATTGTTTTGCAATGTTTGTAGGTGTTTTATAATTGTTTAGGATATTATTGACCATGTCAGTACTAAGTGTGTCACCATCGGTACTAATACTGTTCTGTAGATTGTTGTTTCGGTTTTTAAATTGTTTTTCTTGGTTAGTAGTAAGTATGATTGTGCCATTTCCGCTTTGCTGCTTTATTACTTACGTACGTATGTATTGCCTGTAGTTCATTCTTTTCTCTAATGTCACTCCAAGGTATTTTACTGTGCGTTGTATTTTAATCTTGGGTGTTTGTTGCATTAGTCTTTCTGTGAAGTCTATTCTAATGGTTTTGTCGGTGATCAGATTTAGTCTCTGTCTCTTGAACCATTTTGAGGAGAGGGTTGTGTCTTCGGGTAGTTTTTTTTATTGATCCGTTTAGGTTTCTTGCCTGAGTGAATATGATTGCATACGTCTGGTGTGTATATCATGAATTGTGTGGATCCCAGCCTTGACACTTGTGAGATACCATCTTCAATCTTTCGGGTTGGGAATCTGGCTTGTTCCATTTTAACCTAAAAGGTTCTGTCGGTTAGGTCAGATTTTATGAGCTTATACGTTTTCTAGTATTAAATCCTGCAGTGATGTTGGTGGTGCCCTTAAGAGTTCATGTAGAGTTCATGTTGTTTTCCTGAATCCGAGTTGCTTTGTTTAAAGCCACTACCAGCATTTTACTGTGTTGTGCCATTCTATTTGAAGGTCTGGTATTTTAATCTTGACTGTTTGTTGTCCATGTGTTTTTGTGAAATATAGTCCAATGGTTTTCTCGCTGTTCTAGTTTAGTCTCTATTTCTTGAACCATTTTGAGGCGAGGGATGTCTCTTCGGGTAGTTTTTTATTGATCCGTTTAGGTTTCTTGCATGAGTGCAAATTATTGTATACGTATATCATGAATTGCGTGGGTCCCAGCCCTGAGACTTGTGGGATACTATCTTCTATCTTTCGGGTTGAGGATCTGGCTTGTTTCATTTTAACCTAAAAGGCTTTGTCGGTTAGGTCAGATTTTATGAGCTTGTACGTTTTCTAGTATTAGATCCGGTAGTGATGTTGGTGGTGCCCTTAAGGGTTCCTGTAGAGTTCATGTTGTTTTCCTGAATCCGAGTTGCTTTATTTAAAGCCACTCCCAGCATTTTACTGTGTTATGCCATTCTATTTGATGGTCTGGTATTTTAATTTTGACTGCTTATTGTCCATGTAACAGACCATTACGTTATTTTTAAGTACCTTAAATGCTAGTGACGTAATTTCTCAACTCTGTTCCCGAAATTCATCTCGTTTTTACCGCGCTTTCAATTTGAAGGAATTGTTACTCTATGATTGGTGATTTAACGTGAAAGACAATATAGCGAAATCTGTTAAATTTGTAAGGGAGTCATAGTCAAGCTGTAAACGAGGAAGGTTGGACGCCGAACGCGCGTGATGTGGTAGTTGGATGTATTGAATTCGCCTATCTTTTACCGGGGTTATTTGAAATTACCGTGGGGAAGATTTTATCGTTCGCCTTTTGTGGATTTTGAAGAATATTCAGCCACCAGGGGAACTTTTGTTAGTATGTATCGAGAGTGAGACATTTATACGGGTCCATCGAGGAAGAACAGTATTTAAGGTTATTGCTATTTCTTCATTTTTAAAACACAATCGCGTTTTTGCGGATTATTACCTTGCAAGTCCAGAATAATCAGTTATTTATCACGTCCATCCGCGTTCACACAAATAGAAAAATTGCCGTAAATACAAAATTTCGCTTTAATAAAATTTGTGTATATAAAGGACAAAACGTTTTGTAAATAAATTAATGTGTAGATATATTAAACCAGATGATACAGTCATTTAAACACTTGGTTTTAGATTAAACAATTCCGTCACTAAAGATGTGTTAATATAATCCGACACTAAACGGTTCGTTGAAACTTACCGACTGTGGAGTTGCTATATTGGGAGCCGTATCAAAGGAGATTCAATCGTATCGGTACCCACCGTTCCGTTACCTGGAGGGTCAATTGCATGAGAAATACCTATACTGCTGTGCAAAGGAAACGGGAGAACTCAGAGCGGTCAGTTGATGTAAACCGAGGTAAATACTTCCATACACTTTGGTTTGTTGGTGATTTTTAATAAGGTGTTTGTGTGTTTTTTTAGTTGTATTTGTCAGGCGGATGAATACGCTTTCTTTATCATTATTCCTTTAAGATTAAAGATTAAAAATTAAGGTACTAAAGCGTATGGTTTTGGGAATTTGAACCTTGCAAGAATCAACCCGATTTGGTTTTTTAGATTTTACAAAATGGAAGGTGTTTTTAACAGCTGTATCGATACTCTGATGGTTTCATTATTTTTCTTATTATTATCACAATATACGAATAGTGTTATTGAATGTGTTATTTCCTATTGAGTGTAAAAGTATATTTGACCACATTCCTTTGTTATCGCGTGTTATTATTTACCTAGTACCAAACTTAAAAGGTTAGATATTTTGATTACGTTCAAGTTACCGAGTGGTTTATTTATCTTATGGGAATTTTCACTTATGCAACTTTATAGCCACAACATAGAATTATTTTTTTTAGTATTATTAATGAAAGCTTTAACGTAACAATTGATGACAATTTCTCTATTAGAATATTTGATATTTTGAGTTTTTGCTTTCGTATAATTTCATTTTAAGAGATTTAACGTAACGTAAATATAAAATAAATAAGATCGTTGACCGATCAGATGGTTTATTAGCACATTTTATTGCGATGACGTGCAACTACTTTGAATCTTTGCAGGAAACATCGTACTGATTGTTAATTTACTGATTTATCTGGCCTGCGACAAAAGGTAAGTTTCTATTTCTTTGGAACTTAGCTATAAACTATTCGCATTTAGGTATTACGACCACTATGTTCACATTTATAAACATTATGGCTCCCATATGATGCATGATTTACCCTTATTATGTTTTACGTATTACCAGCTATTCTAAACGCATAAATTAGAAACATGCCCATCCCCTGTATTCCACTGAGCTACCGGCCCTTTCCTTATCTGTTACTTCCGATCTACAGCCATTCTCGGCCGTAACAGGAAATTTTTGGCAGCCAACGTGTAGAGATTGTGCTTTTGAAAATTTTAGGGCAGTTATTGTAGACTTTTCCCGATTTTTTGTTGTCTTTTTTAGGATAGCTTTGTCGTAGTTTAGTTTGGATTTCCAGATTTTGGTATTATCTCGAATTTTAAAATATTTTATGTCGAGTTTACGCATTTATTTTGCGGATTTGACTGTTTAGCCATTTATATATAGGAATAATAACGTTTATTTAGTCGTAATCTTTAAATGTGCATGAACTTTGACTTGAGTGAAGGCTTTCGAGCCATACCGTTCCGATTATGGATTGGTGTTTACCGTATGCTTAGGCACACATTTTATTTATCGGTGTTTTTGAGAACACCGTTATCGGATTTTTTTTGTTCTATTTGTTTTTTCGTAGAATGGTTTTGTTGACGTTACCCGATTTTGACTTTTGTAGTTAGGAATTTTTTTGCTTTGTTTGTTACACTAGGATTGTGAGGATTAGTTTAGCTTTAGTTGTAGGTTAGTTAGAATGGCAATCTCCAATCAGTTTTATCTGGTAGGATGGTTTTAGTTTAATAACTTTAGGTCAGTTTTTTGCTCTTTGTAGGCTAGCTTATGTTTATTGTGGACATTTTTCTTCGAAAAATATCCAGTGGAGGAAGTTTCACATTGTGCCAAGGTCTTAAGAAAAATTGCGTAATACACTTGTTTTTTTTTATTTTGTTAGTATAGAAATCAATTTAATACATTGTTGGATTTTATTATTTTGGGATTGATAGTAGAAATTTTTTTTTAAATTGTTTTAGTGTAAATGCGTAGATTGGTTTGCTAAATTTAATTTTCACACAATGGAGCATTCTGATATTATAAACTGCCGCCTGCGGTCTTGGTATATTTCCATTAAGTGGGTTACATAAAGTCGATCGTATGTAATAGGGACAGCCTGGCTTGTGTAGGCTTTTGCAGACATTGTTGAGAACTTGTTTGACTGAGTTCACAGTCGTGATGGTATTACGTTTCTTGCATTCATTAGTTGGTGACAGTCTCTTGTTTTTTTTTTTTTGTTATTGAATTTCCACATGAAATGTTAGGTTGTTAATGTACCGAATCTAAGTACTTTTGCGGAGGGGACAGAGGATGATTGCTTCCCTTTTTCGTTCAGGTAGCCTTTAGCTTTCGATCTTGAAAGTTGAAGTAAAAACAGTTAAGATGTAATGCGAGTTATTGTGTGATCGTGGGCCATCGCTTCATAATTTGATCGAGACCGTACAATATCGTTGCTATATTAGCACTTCGTTTTATGCGGGTTTTGAAGAATAAGCACACCCTGACAAATTTGTTACCGTATACCTTCTTATCGTTTTGTGGGGAACTCCGGATTGAATAGTAAACCGAAAATATCCAAATTTAGCATTGTGCCGGTCTAAAGAAAAATAGAAGAGTTTTCTTGTTCTATATTTAACCGACGACGTCGCGGATGGGGTAGTGAATCTTATGAATTTGTGTAAACATTTTCTCGAATTTATTGATCTTTAGGATCTGTATTGTCACGAATGCGAATTTACGGAGAGTATCACCGTGATTTTTTAAGTGTACTAGACAAGGATCACTTGTTATTTTTTGGTAAAAGGTAATAAACCAGTTTAAGGTGTGTTTAAGATTAGTTAAAAGAAGTTTGTAATAATGATTTGTGCAATTAAAAGTTTAATAATTCAATATTGAAGGGGAAATTCCGATGTAATTGTAATTTTATCACGTGATAATGGAGTGTCACAGTCATCAGTGTGTCGAATATTAAAATCGCAAAAAATTTTTCCATACAAAATCCATCTTGTGCATGAACTCAATGAAGGTGACGATGATCGCCGACTGAAATTTTGTGGCATTATGACTCCTCTTTTGATGGATAGCCAAAACTTACTATACAAAATCGGTTTTGCCGATGAGACTGCGTTAAATGAAAATATTAATCGATGTCGTTGTAGATACTGGAGCGATAGTGCTCCTAGAATAACAAGATAGTCACGTACACAGTATCCTAAAAAGTTAAACATTTGAATAGAAATATTTGGTAGGTTACCTTATGTTCATTGTACTTAATAATTATTTGATACTGAAGGCAACTATTTATTAATTATTACAGGTAAAAGAATAATTGGACCACCTTTGTTTTGGCAATAACCTGAATGGATATAGTTATTTACATTTGTTGGAGGAGCGTATTGAACCGATGATGACGGAGACAATTGAAAATGACCCCGATTATTCCGAAGTTGATATTCATTTTCGACAAGATGGGGCTCCAGCACACTATGCTGCTGTAGTTAGACAGTTCTTAAACACAACGTTTCCAGGTCAATGAATTAGAGAGAGGGGTCCCATCGAGTGGTCACTGAGACCACCAGACTTGCCACCTCTTGATTCCTCCTTATGAGGTTATTTAAAGAATAAGGTTTACTAGACAGTTACTAATTCTTTACAGAAGTTACCGGAAAGAATAGTGAATGAATGTCGCTTAATTACTCCAGAGATCTTTACATTTTGAATGGGGTATTGCCGTTAAAGTTTTTAAGTGATACTCCCCTCCACTCTGACTAATCACAAACGAGAAGGACGCTTACAAGAAAATGTGCTCCCCGTAAGATAAAAATCATCCTAACCCGACTTTTTTCGGCAAAGTCAATTGTGTGACTGATAATCGAATATAAAGCTTTTCGCTGACTCACCCTGTATATGTATGTATTGATGAGGCTTACGCAGGAAGGAGTAATTAACATTGCTTCTCCTTATCATTAGCGACAGCTGCGGTATAGGTGACGCAGCTATATTGGTTTTCTTTTTAGGTGTTAGATTTTTTTTTGTGTTTTTGGTGAATTACTTTTGTTTACGCCCCATTTCAGAGGGATATTTCATTCATTGCGTTTGCCCTTTTGTATATTTTCCTAAATGATGTCTTTTAATTGGAATGTAGATATTTGTAGTGTAATGTTTCTATACATTTATTTTATCTTCACCATGATTTTAGTTCCACAAATTTTAAAAGTTACTGAAATTAAAACTATTAACATTCAGAAATATAAAGCAAGATTTGATGATTTGTTTTGAAGTGACGTTTATTAAATTATAGAAACTTTTAAACATTCGATGTGTTTCATTTATTTTTGTTGTGTCAAATATTCATTTTAAATGATCGTGTTGACCTGTTACTTACTTAGTTAATTGAGCTAATAATTTTAACAATCAATAATTTGAGGTTAAAGTTTGCACCGATATAATGAAGTTTATTTGTCGCAATTTTTACAGATTTCAAATGAAGCTCAAGTTTTATTTAAGTGAACTTTACGTAGATATTTTTGAAGTAGAATTTTCAGGTCAAGGTGAGTGTTTTCTCTTCGAATGAACATTATAGTTTCTTGTTAGACCATTATTTTCAGATCTAGTTCATGACGTTGTTCCCGCTAAAAATTTATTTAACAGGTGGCACGCATTAGTGACATATTTTTCCTGATTTAGACTTTGTTAATTTGTGTCGAGTGCCCTTTTCGAGTGACGCACATGCCACTGAGCTGTGTCGGTAGTTTTCACTTTACTTTTACGGGATAATATCCCTAGTGAGTGTTTTGCCCGTAACAAGGTGCTAATGGGAACGCTCCCTTTCTAGGGGCGGACTTCTTTGTATTAGTCCGCTAGTGGTCGCATTGTTATACTGTTATCGTTATCCGTTAGGTTAAAATATCTCAGAGAATATAAGCAATGTAATAGGTAATAATTATCAACAGGTGAGTATTTTGCAAAAATTGGCGCAATCGAGATATATGCTATAAACGCATTACCTAATAATATAAAATCTTTTGATGTAAATTGTAAACTAAACAATATGCTCGGTTTAAAAATAAATAAGGCATATTTCTGTTCTGCTTTCTAATAAAAATTTAATTAGTTCGCGTTTTTATTATGCAAAGCAAGCTATAGCAGTTGTAAAAAAAATAATACGATTAAATCACACTCCCGTGCCTATTGTAAAATAAACAAAAAAAAGCGACTACTTGCTCGTTTTTAACTTAATTAAATCTCATTTTGAAAACAAACATAGTGAATAAAATTATATATTTACATACAATGTTATGAATAGGTTATATTTTTTATTGCTGCTTACATGAACATTCTATTATTGGATTATTTTGAATGCATTATAAACCAAATGTTATAAAGCATACATTACACTACTTATTTTGCCATTTGAGTTTATTTTTAAACTGAAAACATAATGGTTTATTTTAAAAACTTTAGTTTAGTCTGTAGAATACATTAAATACATCAGAAAAGCCATTTCTTAATACGGATGTTAATACAGGGTGTCCCCTAAAGAATGGACCATAGTTCAGAGGTAGTTTCCTTGGGTAAAAATAACCCCATTTAGGCCAACTTACCTTAGTCCAATTCTGCTTCCTTAAAGAGTTATGACCTTCTGTATTTTTTTTTATGGATAAAGATTTTATAAGACTTGTTAACATTTCTGAAAGGTCATTTTCTTTTCTTTAACCCTTAACCGGTAGCGTGGCGCCTCTGAGGCACCAATTTAGTTTATTATGATAATAACTTTCGTTTAAAATAACATTTCGACTTGCAATTATTTCAAGGACATAATATTGCCATCATAGACATTTAGTATCAAATAAGTAGCATTATTTATTTTAGAAATATTTTGTTTCTTTTGCCGTGGTACCGTTTTGTTGTCGCATAGACGCCATGCGACCATAAACGTCGGCCGCCCGTTTTTCTCTGTTTACATCAGAAACGTGACTATTTTTGAATACACAATGTGCTGAATTTCTATTTAGTAAAATATTGTGTTCGTAAATTATTCCGTTATACATGTTGTTCCATGCAAATATGGCTAGCACCAGTAAAAGTTGTGATAAAAGTCCTGAAGACTGTCAACCATTAAAATTCAGAGAGCCTGAAGCTTTACTTTTGGAAGATAGCAGTGCCACTGAAGAAATAGACTTTGTAAATTTGGATGACATTGATACATTAGGTGAAGATCACGAAAGTTTTAGTGAACATGATACAAGTTCCGAGGATGATAGCATTGTTGACTCTAATGGCGAGGATGAATTTTTTCTAGGAAAAGACAACAAATTTAAATGGTTTAAAAATCAACCGTCAGCTACAAACATTAAGAAGCATAATCACTCATTTACCTGGAACTTTGGGAACTGATCGTCAGATTACTGATATCTTTGGAATATTTAGGTTATTTTTCAATAACAAAATTATTTATAATTTAATGCAAAACACCAATATTTACATTAGGGAACAGGTGCTGAAACGATTTCAGAGGGAATGAGATGCTCGCGAATTTCTTTTCATGTCTGGCATTTTAAGGCCTTCTCTCCTGAATTACCTAGATCTTTTTGCAAAAAAATTATGTCGGTCATCAATTTTTCGTGCCAGTGATGAGTTATAAACGATTTTTGTTTCTTTGTGTGAGATTCGATGATATCTGCACTAGAGAAGAGCGAGTCTTGAAACACATTATCACCTATTCGTTGGTTGTTTGATAAGTTTGTGAAAGCGTGTTCCACGTTATTTCGTCCATGTGAATACGTAACGATTGATGAACAGCTTGTTGGATTTCGAGGCCATTGTAATTTTCGCTAGTAAGATATTGTTTTCAGGTTTATATCTCTAATATCAGTATCAAACCGAAAACTCACTGTAGACAACTGGTACACCACCATTCCGTTAGTCCAACTATTATTAGCAGATCATAGATTAAATTTAGTAGATATCCTAAAAAAAATTAAGAAAGAGATACCTCAATGTTTTCAACTCGGAGAGAAAGGAAAGTTAATTCTACTGTTTTTGGGCATACAAAAGACTGCCTAATGTCTTATGTTCCATCAAAGAATAAGTCAGTGATACTCCAGTCGACATTGCATAATGACCAAGAAATTGATACAGGAACTAGTGATAAACAAATTCCAAGCATTATAACGTTTTATAATTTGACCAAAGGAGGCGTCGATGTGAACGATAAATTGTGCGCCACGTATAACGTTGGAAGAAGGACCAGAAGATGTCCTGTATTTATAAATGTGGCAGCTATTAATTTAAGGGTAATAAAGGGTTTTCCAATAAGAGGTGTTATTTTGAATAGCCCACTATTTCGGTAGATGTCACTTTTGAAGCTGTCATTTATTGACATTTGACAAGTAAAACTACGCGATTAATAAAAATGGAACGATACACGCTTCAACAACGCATTGAAATTATTAAAATTCACTATAAAAATGGTGAAAATTTGGCAGAGACGGTTCGTAAAACTAAAACATTTTTGGGTCGTCGTGAAGCACCTTGTCGGGCCGCAATACAGAAATTGGTGAACAAATTCGAGCTGTTGGAACAAGTTAATGATGTGAAGAATAAAATCCGTGCACGTCGCTCAAGAACAACTGAGAATATTGCTGCTGTAGCCCAAAGAAAACCCAGGGTTGTCCATTCCTTGTCGTTCTTTGGAATTGGGCATTCCACAAACGTCATTACACCGTATTTTGCATAAAGACTTGGGTTTTAAGGCTTATAAAGTTCAGTTAACACAAGAACTCAAGCCGGACGATTATCAACAACGTCGTGCCTTTGCTGATTGGGTCGTTGAAATGCATGAAAATGATCCTGAATTCCATCGAAAAATCATCTTGACTGATGAGGCCCATTTCCACCTCGGTGGGTACGTCAACAGGCAAAATTTCGCATCTGGGGCTCGGAAAATCCAAGAGTTATTGTTGAAAAGCCTCTCCATCCTCAACGTGTGACTGTTTGGTGCGGTTTATGGTCTGGCGGAGTCATTGGACCTTACTTTTTCGAAAATGAGGCTGGAGCAACAGTTACGGTGAATGGATTGCGCTATCGAGAGATGATTAATGATTTTTTATGGCCGGAATTGGATGGTATTAATCTAGACAACATTTACTTTCAACAAGACGGTGCTACGTGCCACACAAGCAACGAAACCATTGATCTTTTACGGGAAAAGTTTCCGGACCGTGTTATCTCTCGAAGAAGTGATCACAATTGGCCACTGAGATCTTGTGATTTAACACCTTGCGACTTCTTCCCTTTGGGGCCACGTGAAAGATAAGGTCTACGCCAACAGCCCAGCGTCGATTCAAGACCTCAAAGATGGAATTCGTGAGGCTATCGATGACATAGGGCAGCCACTTTGCGATTTGGTTATGGAAAATTTCATGAAAAGGATATAGCCCTGTATTAACGGCATACCTTCCTCTTTATAATGAAATAAACATTCGATCAATTATCTCAAAAAATTCCATTTTTCTTTGAATATCAAAATAACATCTCTTATTGGAAAACCCTTTATATGTGTCCAACATTGAAAAATCAATTGAAAGAAGTAGATTTTTGAAGCAACTTGCGTACGATTTGGTAAAACTGCTCAAAGGGGAAAGGATAGATACTCCAAACAAATATGTTCCGTGTGCCATAAGAATATTTGTAAAGAATATTTCCAATTGTTATGTATTGAACGTTATAATAATAAAAATTAATACAGCGTTACGATTAAAAATATACTTAGTCAAAATTTATTTTTTGTAAAGGTTTAGTTTTTTATTTTTTGTGTAAGTTTTCTTTTTCATTTAATGGAAAATGACAGTACCTATCCAGGGACGGATTTATAAACAAAAGTTTAAGCAGTAAAGATGTACAGGGTGACCAACTAAGAATGCGAGGTATTGTATCTGGAAAACTATACATTGTAGAGGCTTTCGGAACAAAAAGTTATTAATAAAACGGCCAATACAAAAACCCGGAAAATACTTTCAGGTTTCTGAAATGGCCGCTAGGGGGCGTAACTGCAATCTTGAATCTAAAAAAGTGATGTTTCTGTGAATTCTGCTATATTAACCTAATAAAAAATAACTGATCTTTAAATTCGAAGATAATCTGAACTTTTTTTGTTTGGCACTTTTTGACGTATGTCTAAAAATAAAGTGGTGGGGGGTATTTAAATGTTTCCTTAAATAACCCCATGTACCTTCGAAACGGTTAAGCCGATTTTAACAAACATGGGCGCGTTGAAATGAGCTATTCTTGGGCTACAAATGTTATAATATTTGTGTTGTTAGTTTCAAATGTCGTCGCTAGAGGGCTTTGTTCGACATTCCGACAGAAACGGTAAATTTTCGCAAAAAAATTAAATGCAATGGTATGACTTTTTTCATGAACACGTAGCTAAACGATGCCTAAACAAGCTCGCGAAAACCGTATCTCGATATCTTGTTCCTAACCTAAAATATCGGCCAAAGAAAACTTTATACGAAAATCCCTTAAATTTTTATTTTTTTTAACTATATTTTTCTGGAATTGTTTCTATTTTGTATGTTGTTGCCTTAAAAAGGACCGATTTAAAAGAGGAAGGTTTTTAATGCCCCCGTAAATGCTGGAAATGCTGACCATCACGCTCTATGCATTGCTGAAGCCTCTCATGACTTGACAAAACTGCAGCTTTAATTTCGGCTCTCGGTATGTTACGTATTGAGTTACGAAACCGGTTTTTCATATCTTCTCTAGTAGTAGGTTGAGCCCGAAACACGATGTCCTTTAAGCGCCCCATAAATAAAAATGGAGGCAAGTTAAGTCTGGCGATCGCGGAGGCCATGGAAACAGACCTCCTCTTCCAATCCACCACTGTTGAAATACTGCATTAATATGCTCTCGCACATTAATAGCAAAACGTGCTGGGCAACCATCCAACTGCAAAAACGATTTTTGCCTTGTTTACAGAGGCACATTTTCCAACAGCAACGGTAATTGATTGGAAAAAGTCAAGAAATACATTGCCATTTAGGGGTTGCTCGAAAAAATATGGCCCAATAATTCTGCCACCCAGTATGCCACACCATACATTTAAACTCCAACGTCCTTGGCGCTGAACTTCACGCAACCAACGGGGATTTTCTGCAGACCAATAATGCATATTGTGCAGATCGACACTACTGAAGATGGCTTCATTGGCCAAAGAATTTGAAATAAAAATTCTCTATTTTCGCGTATCATGCCTAACATCCAATGGCAATAGTCTATCCTTCGATCAAAATCTTCCTCTTTCAAGGCCCGATGCAAAACTACATGGTATGGGTGCATTCTTAAAGTAATTAAAAAAACGAATACCTATATATTTTGGTGGCCATGAGAACTTACCTATGGTCCTTCAAAATATTTTGAACCATTGTCCGTGATATGCCCAACTCAGTGGATAATGCTCTTGTGCTAACATGAGGATTTCCTTCAATATAGCCCAGTGCATGGTTAATATTTTCTTGTGCTCTTCCAATTCTTTGCCGTTGAAACGTAGGCCGTAGGGGAAAAACTCTTACATCACAAGGACGCTGATTTGGATATCGAGCCGCGTAAACTCTTTCAGCTACTGCGGCGTTCTGAAGACATTCAAAATAAACCGCAAGCATATCAACAGCTTCATTATTCGTAAAACGCATTTTGAAAGCACAAAAATTGCTCAAAGTAACGCGAAAAGAACTATTGACAATTTGTGGATTATGTATGTTTCGTTTAGGTATCTGTTTCCATTGCCTGATCCTACTAATTGTATTTTTCGTATATATCCATAGTGCATATGCATTTAAACAAAACAAAAAATAGACCTTTCGTATAACTTTTAGCATTGCTTACTTGCCCGTAGTAATTTCAAAAAGGGTGATTTTATTTTGGTGAATAAATCTACAGACATTTAAAATCGCAATTTCTATGTAACCTATTCAGAGCAGAAATTGAAGCTCCAGTTTTGTCTACCCATAAGAGGCCTCAGCAATGCACAGAGTGATCTTGAGCATTTACGGGGGCATTAAAAACCTTCCTCCTTTAAATCGGTCCTTTTTAGGGTCACAATTTACATAACAGAAACAATTCCAGAAAAATATAGTTAAAAAAAATAAAAATTTAAGGGATTCTCGTATAAAGTTTTTTTCGGCCGATATTTTAGGTTAGGAAAAAGATATCGAGATGCGGTTTTCGCGAGCTTGTTTAGGCATCGTTTAGCTACTTGTTCATGAAAAAAGTCATACCAATGCATTTAATTTTTTTGCGAAAATGAACCGTTTCTGTCGGAATGTCGAATAAAGCCCTCTAGCGACGACATGTGAAACTAACAAAACTTCAATTATTTTAACATTTGTAGCCCAATAAAAGCTCTTATCAACGCGCCCAAGTTTGTTAAAATCGGATTAGCCGTTTCGAAGATACGGGGGGTGATTTAAGGAAAACTTTAAATATCCCCCACCACTTTATTATTGGACATACGTCAAAAAGTGCCAAACAAAAAGTTCATTATCCTCGACTTCAAAGATCAGTTCTTTTTTCCGCAAGCTTCTACGATGTATAGTTTCCCAGATACAGTACCTCGCATTCTTAGTTGGCCACCCTGTACAGAAAAGATAATATTGCTCTGTGCTTCACAGGCGCCACGCACTTAAGAGTTCTAAACGAGTCCACGCGCCCAGTTAAAGGTTAAAGAAAGGTACTTTTATTGTATATCGCTAAATTGTTCCGCTTTAGAGGAAAATGCAATTAAAGTGAACTCCGCATAATGTACATATTTCATAAAATTGAATGCCAATTTAATCGCGTAGGTATCCATCGCAGAATCGTAATTCTGATTTGACTTCTCATAAAATATCTTTGGTGTGTTTATTACGTTGTTTTGTTGGTTGTTAATGGTTTTGAGTATTTCATTGTTTAACTATCAGGTTTCCGTTTTAAGAATGTCGCAACCTAATTTGTTCTCAAATTGGTGGCAATTCACGCTCAACAAAATTTCAATGAACGTGCTGTGGGCAGAGTTTACGGAAACACTTTTCCAAATCGTAGACAATCGGAGAGAAAATTATTTTCAAGGTTGCGAGAAACGGGTAGCTTTCGTCCTCGACAGCATTATGGCCTCCCTATAGTGCGTACCGTCGAACAAGGAGAAGAGTACTTAGATTTAATTTTTTTTTAGCAACTGAACCCGTACCATTATACAATATACACCAGTCTAAAATTTATTATTAAGCCATCATTGACGTAATAAATCTTTTATAAACGATACTTTGTTTACGGATGAGATAACTTTTACCAAAAGAGGGGTATTTAACAGCAGAAATTGCCATATCTGGTCTCACGAAAAAATAAACTCCACAAGGGAGCGCCATTTTCAACACGAATTTACAATTAATATTTGGTTTAGGATAGTGAACGATTCTTTTGTGAGTATCTAAACTTCCTTCAGCATAACTTGTTTAATTTCCTGGAGGAAGTTCCTTTAAACGTTCGTCGTGAGATGTAGTTTCTTCAAGACAGCGGCCCTGTCCATTACCCTCTCGCGATGCAAAATCACTTAAATAATGTATTCCCGCATTATTGGATTGGAAGAGGAAGTGAACATCGTAGGCCTCCACGAAGTCTTGGTATAATCCAATGGACTTTCTGTTCTGGGGGTACATAAAAACTTTAGTATGTTTTGCTGCTGTGGTTTATACAAGAGTTGAACTATTTAAAAAAATCGTTACAGCTGCATTGAAATCTGCATCCATCGTTTTTTGCGGTTTTATAGTTTTTTAGTTGATCGTAAATATGCAAATGAAATACGTGCATTCTGCATAGTTTAGTTTAAGTGCATTTTACTCTAAAGCGGAACAACTTAGCGATTATATACAATAAGAGTACCTTTTTTAAAGAAAATAAAATGACCTTTCGGAAATGTTAACAAGTCTTTCAAAACCTTTATCCACAAAAAAAGGTATAGCGGGAACCAGAAACGTTAGTTAGTTGTTGGTGGCGCCCTCTATCCTTTACGTTGACAATAAATAGATACTCATGTTAGTCTACCCGACAAAGTCCCCTGTACCAAGTTTAAAGAAGATATCTTGAAAAATGCGACAGCTATCGAAAAAAAGTGAAATAAAAAATTGATCTTTGATAGGTCATAACTATTTAAGGAATCAGAATTGGACTAAGGTAAGTTGGCCAAATGGGATTATTTTAAACCAAGGGAATTATATCTGAACTACGGCCCATGCCTTACGGGACACCCTGTATAGTCATCCTCTCTTTGACTATTTGATTTTGACTTGAAGTTTCCCTTCATGAGATATTTACAAAATATATTATTTTACAACTTGATAGTTAATATCGTAGTTTCTAAATTTGTTGATTATTTACTTTCATTGTTTAAAATACCTAGCTTTTTAGATTTTGTTAATGGTGTATATTTGAATTTATGTTAATAAATCCAAACGTTTAGATCACAGATGGACAAACTACGGCCCGCTACCATCGACCCAGAAACAGATAACGTAAATCACGAAACAATAGTGTATCAAGTACAGTGTTGCTCGCATTAATCATTTCGTTCATTCCATCGAGTTGTATGTTCGCACGCCGCATACACAAAGCAAGCACGCAATAAATTGAGGAGCCTCGCATAAATCGCGACATGAGCCACGCCATTTTTACTGATATTTCTGAAAGGTAAGATATTATTTCCATAATATGTTATTTGCACCTCTTTGTTAGTACGCTCGATGGTTAAAATTCGGGTTTCTTGTCAAAATGCTTTGTTTATAAATGATTATTGTACAAACATGCTTGGGCGATGAATTGATGTTGTCTTTGTTACAGCTTTGGTGGTGGTTACTACTCTCCGCAAAATGATAGCCAAACACGCAATGTAGATTCTGAGTGTCGAATGTTTAAAGAAGAATAGTCATGGAAATATTTTTTCACAGAATTTAAAGGTAAACCAGTTTGCCTCATTTGTAATGAAACAGTTGCAGTTTTCAAAGATTTTAATCTATCTCGACACTTTACAAAGAAACATGCGAATGAAAAATGTTCCTCTATTACATGCAGAGAGAAAATCTGTTTCTGAAAGGTAAAAACAGAAATTATGTGAACAGCAGAATATATTTATGAAGCAATCTGGTGCTCAGAAGGCTGCAACACTGGCAAGTTATGTTGTAGCTTGCAAAATTGCTAAGGGTAATAAAACATTGTGGGATGGTTAATTTGCGAAAAATTGCATGGCAGCTCTAAGCAATATTATTTGTCCAGACAAAATTGAAGAGTTTCAATCTTTAGCTTTATCGCGGAAACCGGAACTACTCGAATTGACACTATTGCTGAACAATCATCTTCACAACTGGAATGGAATTGCAGTAGGTTTGAATACTTTTCTCTAACCTAGGACGAAAGCAAAAATATAAGTGATACTGATTTTTGTGAAAGGAATTGATCCAGAGTTCAATATAACGGAAGAATTAGCATTATTACAATTCCTAAAAGGAAAAACAACTAGAAAAATGATTTGTGATGCTTATTTTGAAGGTATTTCCAAGTTTAACTTACCTGTGAACAAATTATGTAACGTAACCCAATATGGTGGGCGGTAATTTGGGCTTTATGGGTGTGTTTCGCAAAGGAAACACCAGGATGTATTGTGCAAAGCAGCCATCGATAGTCTTCCCACTCCCAGTGTGATTGCTGAATTTATCAACATAATACGTTCCCGGGGCTTGACCCATCGTCAATTCCAAGAATTTTTGAAATCCACCTATAGCGAGTTGTCTGACCTTCTTTACCACACTAAAGTGACATGATTAAGCTGTGACAATGCATTTGAGAGAGTGTATAACTTAAGAAATGATTTTCAAAGCTTTCTGACGATAATAATATCTGACAAGAATTGGCTAGCTAGTTTCGCATTTTTACGCATCTCCTTTCACACCTTAATAAGCTTAATACAAGGCTTCAAGGCAAGAATCAATTTTTAGATGAGGTTTGGAGACATTTCTAAGCCTTACACACCTTACACACCTTCCAAAGCGAAGCAGTATGACATCACTCTAAGATGAGCAATCATAGGGATTCGCTCAACAACTGAAAGGGCTGGACAAGGAATTGGAGAAGGGATTTCAAGACTTTAAGAAAATTGAGCCATCACTAAATATTTTATCTATGAGATGCAGTGCAATACTCATTTGAAGCAAGTAATTCCTAAATACTACCAAGTTGGAATTTTGTAAAACCTGATCCAAAACACAATACCCTAATATAGTTGCTCACGCCCAAAAGGTAATGGCTATGTTTGCCACATCTTCTTTATGCGAGCAAACATTTTCTGTTACGAAAATTAGGAAAAAATTGTCTTCGCAACTGACTTAATGATGAGCACATTTTTCATTGCTAAAAATCCGCATCGCAAATGGAGCTTGACTATTATCAGATTATGAAGAAAAGAAGCAGCATCATCTGTCTCACGTTCCCTCACTATCGCCGCTATAGTTGGAACTTCACAGAGTACTTAAATAATGTGCTTGCGTTAATAAATGTTTATTTCTATTTTATAGATTACCTGAAATAAATATTTATGTTTCCATTTCATAGTGTACCTGATTTGGCTATCTATAGTCCATATTACTTAATTTTGTATAAAATAGAACCTAGCTTCCCATAGATTATGTTTGTAAATATTGACCCGCGTAGACAAAAGTTTAGTTTAGATAATACTCACAGTTATCTTGGTCAGTAGTAATACAATCTTTCAGAATTGTTTAACCAGACAACCTATTGATAATAATTATTTAAAATTATTTAAAAAGTTTAAAAATATTGAAGCGCTTTTTAAGGGCCAAAAATTTTGTGATAACAAAACTTAAATAATTATATCATGCAGAACCACAGTTACTGTTAACACAGCTAAACTTACAGTGCGCAATTGCATTGTTTGTCAAATGAAAACACCACATGTTTTTAACCCTAAAACGGCATCTACCAAAGAAACGTATTACTATTCATAATCCATTTGAAATATCAGGTATAGATTATTTCGGATTCATCCTCATTCAATCCCGAAAAAGTCCAGATACTAAAATTTTTTTAAATGGTACATTTGCTTGTTCAGATATTCTGTGGTCGAAGAATTACGCATTAAGTTGGTAATCCATTTAACCACTGAATTATTATAACTGCACTTAGAAAATTTGTAGCAAGGAGTAGTAAACCCATACGTATAGGTTCCAAATTTCGAGGATCGCAAAGGAGTTGAATCATTTACACGAACTGTTTACCTTGGCGACTTGTGAGAGCCTGTAATACAGCGCTAAACATCATTTATACTGAGTTATTAACCATGAAACGTTACCATACGAAGAGCTATTAACAGATTTAGTCTGACTTAAGATCTCTATCATCTAACTTACCTGATTCCAACGACCTTCTTCCAAGAAGTGGATGTTTCGCAAATTGCCAGCTAAGGTGGTTTACGTTGTTCTAACAAATCTAGCTAAGTTTTTGGCCTCACCCGTCAACAAAATACTTGTCCACTCTAAATCAGAGGTTTAAATGGAAAACCATCATTAGAAACTTACATCCTGATATGTTAGTGGTGTACAGAAGACAACTAACTTATGATTTTTGGGTAGAATCGTCGAATTCCATCCTGGAGGTGACGACATAGACCGACTCGTAACCAAGAAAACTGCTAATAGTGTTCTGAAGAAGTAATCTAACTTAGTATGTCCACTTCCAGTTTACGATGTAAATGACAACACCTGTAATCACGATATTATTCATGTAAAAGACTTATGTTATTGTGCTCATCTGGGACTTGTCAATGATTTATCTATGATATTTAACTATATAATGTAAAATTCGCTGTTTCATATATTTTTTAACAGAACATTAGTTTTTTTTTGTTATTGAACAGATGGTTCAAGGCCGAGTGTATTTTAAGATTGCTACATGCGCCTGCAGGGAGAGGTAACTTAATGAGAAACTCCAAAGCTCAGACGAAACGGAAGCACTGGATGCGTGGACATAAGTCCCAGATAAGGACCTGAAAAAGAAAAAATAATTTACCCAAATAGAGAAAGGGGCGTTGAGTATTGTAAGTTTGCCCTCAAAATTCTAACCAGAGCAAATAATAACATTGAAGGAGATATCATCCCTAGTGAAACAGAGAAAAACAGAATTAAATTAAATTCAGATCCCTCGCAGAGTATAGAGGACAGAGCATCGTAGCTAGAGAGGATAAGGAAGAAATGAAGTGATTTATATCCCTTCTAATACGTACATATTATATTGGTTGTCACTTCCCGAACTCTCATTGAGAGAATAATGTCCCCAATACAAAATTATGATTACAATTCATAATTCTGTTATATTCAATTATACTTCCTCAAAGATCTATATTTCTACCAATTACATTACGCCCAACCTTACGCAACAATTTATCCACAGTAAGCCAACCGTTATCTGGTAATTTTAGATAAATAAGCCACTTGACACCAAGCCGCTGGAACTTGCCTTACTCTGCGCAGTTATAGAGAGTGAAATTCAGTAAAGTTGGAACCGGGAAGTATTTTGCAGTAACAAAACTTTGAGACAAAGCCGCTTTCCTAGGTACAGAAGCAATACATGAACGGAGAGCTTATTATTCACTGCCGTAGGATCTCTCGTAGGCAGAGTTTATGCAGGCACCAAAATGAGCAAAAAATTCAATCAGACTACCCAGATAAAGAGCTGCGAGTTTCCTCCTGCTCCGTGATATGATGAGTAGCTAGTTATGTAAGCCCATTAATGCGATTTTTGCACAGTAGTGTGGTTTTATTCATATAACTTAACTTTAAGTTATGAAATACTAATGACCAGTATTGAAGCAATTACAAATTAACAATACGAGTCCACGGAACATTTATTATATACAATCAAATTAGTTTTACGCAAAAACTCCAAACGGAATTAGTATATTCAACTCAAAGGTTTACTTCAGACCAACCTGGTATACCAGGTGACTCAGGGGGTCGGTCCAATCTTATAACTTGAAAACTAATTAACTTTCTTTTAATTTCGCCGCGTTTATATTCGAACTAATTTCCCATCACTTAACATAAAAATCCAAAGTGACCCACTTCCGGTTTTACCGGAAATGAATTCAAGTCTTGATTACTGACTACAACCCTGGTATATTTTGTATTGGGTCGTCCCTGTTTTTAATTTGTTCATTTGATAACGATTTAAACGATGTATAAAACGTGGACATTACTTTTGAAATAAATGCAGAGAATTGAATAGAAGTATAAACAGTGAATACTGAAATATATTATGATAACGTCCTATTAAACGTTCGATTTGTCACCCGTTTTCTCTTGCACACAACCGAGCTCGAGCTATTGTACACTTTAATACTTCCAACTGTATTGTGGGAATTCCTTGTATCGCTGTTACTACTCTTTCTCTCAAACCTTCCAACGTTATAGGAGGTCGTAGTGCACTTAATTTTTAATGTAACCCCACAAATAAAAATCAATAGGAGTAAGGTCCGGAGACCTAGCTGGCCATCTGATGTCTGTGTGTTTGTTACTATAGTTGCATTGTACGGCTTAACTCCGTCTTGTTCAAAAAAAAAAACGTATTTCTTGTATTTGAGGCAATAAACTATTGATATCTTGTTCAATTCCATTTTCTAAAATTGGCCCCATTATTTCGGTTCCTAAAATTCCCATCTAAATATTGAAGCTAGGACGTCCTTGAAATACATGATCACGAAGTTAATGCGGATTTTCTTTAACCTGACATTTTAAATTATTTAAATTAAACATTCCAGTATTGGTCGGTTGTCATTTTCATACAGGTGTTGATGGAAATTGTACTTATAAGAACGATATTTATGTTTGTGCAAAAAATCATCTGGCACTGTTTGTCTAGAATTTGAATTTCTCGGAGAGAAGCGTTTGAATTAAATTCTACGTATACCAATACATTATTTTCCTCTTCGTCGCTCATAATAAATACATTCTCGGGTTCCTCCGGTTCATTACAAAATTTGAACTCAATTTTTCTAAACAACGTTCTTGTTGGTTGTCGTCTTTCTGGAAACCTCTAAGAGTACAGAGCACAAGCTGCAATAGAATTTTTCCTACACTCGTCATATTTCAACAGCATATCAACTTGTTTATTCCTAGAACATCTACAATGTTGTTTATTTTCATTGTAGATTCTAGTACAAACTTTTCACTTTGAATTTACCAATTGCAGGTATCTTACTTTTAAAATTGTTGTGTATGACAGAAATATGATAATTAGTCAGACCTAGACTACTTGACCTGACTAAAATATTTTACATTGTTTAAAACGTTAACAAATGAACAAACTAAAATAAGAAAAAAATTGTCACCTAAAATTGATCTACAAAAAATTGAACCCAAGCAATATGTTTAGTAAAAACATATTTTCTTGATAGTTAAGATGTTTTTTGAGTACTCTGAATTTTGTCTCAAACGTATAAGTAAAAGTAAGTGTAAGTAAAAATATTTTTTTCTATCAAACGGACATTTGACACGGGTGTTTTTTGACCCGTAGAATTCAAATCTGCAATAATATACACGATGTTTCATTAAAAAATCAAGGTTTGGATTCTTTACCGGAAAAACCGGAAGTTGCCATCTTGGATTTTTATGTTCAGTGATTGGAAATTAATTCTAATATAAACACCCGAAACAAAAAAATCTGTTAATTAGTTTTTAATTTATAAGATTTGCCCCTACCCTCTGAGACACTCGATATAAGACTAGATAGAAAATGACTTTGTGGGTATATACCCTATTTATGCCATTTGAATCGATTGGTATTAAAAACGTGTGTAACGTTTTAAGCAATTATAAAGTATATCAATAATTTATATTTGGGTATCGAATAACTAATGCAGAAAAGTTGTATGAGCAGGTTTCACAAAACAGGGAAATTTTTCCTACAGAGTCTCCAAAGTAGTTATGTAGTAGTAATGTAAATATATTTAGCAATAATAATACAAATTCAAAACTTAAATTAAAGTAACGATAGACAAGAATTGGCACGTTACAACGTCAACACGCTCGCACGCAAGCACGCACGCACGCACGTACGCATACACACGTACGCACGCACGTATGCATGCACACACACACACACGCACGCACGTACGCACACACACACACACACACATATATATATATATATATATATATATATATATATATATATATATATATATATATATATATATATATATACACTCACGCATGCATACACGCTCGCATGCACGCACTCACGTTCTCACTCACGCATCCAGACACACACCCGCACTTGCACACGCACCGCACACGCACACGCCCACGCACATGTACACGCGCCCGCACACGCACACCGCGCTAATGGCAATATCATTTCCTTAATTTCCGTTATTCGAGAATATTAAGTATTATAATTTAAATCGTTAAAATAATTAATCAGATTGACAAACTCAGTTAGTGTTGATGTGTTTAAATAATTTAATAGATTATGTTTAGTAATGTATAATCGTGGGGTGACATTGATGTGCTATTTCAAAATGCGTTACAGGCGGTAATTGAAGTTACGGAAAAGAGTGGTAATTCATCAAGAGATTTGCGACAAAATATTTTGAAATCATCGTGCGAAGTTCATACAATAAAATGATGGATACTTTGAATGAAAAGGTCAATGAAAATCTAAAATTAGAACGTACAATAATATCTTCAAAGCATTCAATTGAAAGTTGTTCTGAAACTCAGAAATATTTTGCCGGAGTAGTAAGGTATAATGTAAAGAGAAGACGAATGCCAAAAATTTTAAGTTACTGTAAAATCTAAATCTAACAAAGCACAGAAGTAATGAAAACTATAATTAAAAGTAAGGTGAATCCGGTAGATATAAATTAAAAAGTATAATAAAAATATAACTTCAATCAAGGTTACAAGAAGTGGTAAAATTTTAATAGAATCTCATACTAAAGACCAAGTAGAATTTTTAAAAAAATCAAGAAATGTGCGTGTGCGTGTGCGTGTGCGTGTGCGTGTGCGTGTGCGTGTGCGTGTGCGTATGCGTGTGCGTGTGCGTGGGCGTGTGCGCGTGCGTGTCTACTTGCGCGTGTTGTGTGGGCAGACTAGCGCGTGCGTGCGTGCGAACATGAGTGCGTGTATGTGAGTGTGCATGCATCCGTGAGTGCGTGTGTGTGTGTGTGTGTGTGCGTGTGCGCGTGTGCGTGTGTCCGTGTGTGCATGCGTACGTGCGTGCATGTGTGCGTGCTTGCGTGCGTGCGTGCTGGCGTTGTAACGTACCAATTCTTGTCTATCGTTACCTTAATTTAAGTTTTGAATTTGTATTATTATTGCTAAATATATTTACATTACGTTGGTATGCTTTTCTTTCAATAATTAAATTTTAGTATATTTCGATATTTTCACGTTAGTCTACCTAATTACGAGAACGAGAACTTAACATGCTTGAGTCACTTCCTTTCCGACTTTTCTGCCATACAGTTCATTACAGTACGTTTAAGTTTTGCTTCCCTTTTGTAAGGGAACAGAGGAAGGTGCAAGGGTACGCCTCTACATTAAGGAAACCGCTTGTGTAAAAAAAAAAAATTTAAGAACTTTGTCCGTTTCGAAAACGTGTTGTATGACGTCACGAAAAAATTCATAAAATGGCGTGCATGACCAGGATGATATGCAATTTTTGTCTTGAATAATTAAAAATTGGATACATCTATATCATTACCGCTTGCTGTTAGTTTGCCTGCGTTTGTAGTTTTTCCATTATTCGCGAATGGAGATTATCGTACCTTACCTTACGCTCATATTATAGAACTTACGTTACCTTCATATATGGTCTACACTTCGTTTATTTGTACGTTATTGGCAAATGAAAATTATGGTATGTTTATCTTATGAATGGGAAAGTTACGACCACCAACTTGTTTAATTCAAAAATGCACCATTTCCTAAAGGACAAATGTTGAAATTCGACGTCAGAAATAAATTTACATACACAACGAAATGAAAACATGTACCTATTATTTATGGATCACCTTGGACAGGATTATGTATTCTTGATGGTTTTATAAAGACAATCTTTATTTATTTTTTCGTAAGTATCTCGAGTTCTGCTGACCATAGGTATAGGACATGGTACATGAGATTTACTCAGAATTCAAAGCAAACTCTTTAAAAAGCAGGTGTTTCCATGTAACAAAATCAAGTTGGTGGTCGTAACTAATTTTTGGGCCACCCAATATACAAAATTTTATCACTAAAAAAACCGCAGTCAAAAATAAATATCTAGGTGTGCTAGCGTTTCTCCAAAAACTAGACCCTTGAACTTCAAATGAATTTAGACATAACTTCTGGGACTATTATATATATATATATATATATATATATATATATATATATATATATATATATATATATATATATATATATATATATATATATATATATTTGTTATTTTTTATTAGTTTTGAAATCAAACTGGGGGGCAGTTACAGTTAGAGCGTCGGTAGAGCCAGATCAATTTGCTTAATTAAATAACTTGATTCGAAACAGTCTTTAAAATATTTCTTGCGCGTACATTCCCTTTAAATTAGCCAACGCTAATTTGTCTTTTCTTCAGGGTGTTAGTTATGGTGTGTTTTTCAAGTATTAGTCTGTAAATAACATTCACACTTTTTGAAGTTAAACCGCTTAGGTTAACGATTTGTGTCTGTGATCAATTGAAGGAATATATTAATTAATAATTCAAGACTAAGTAGGCATTTTTATATAAATTAAGGCTGGCAGCACATAATTTTAGAAGCGTATGTAACGTGTTGAAAAATCAAACATTGCCTTGCAAAGGTATCTAAGTCACACGCGGGCTCGTTAACCGGAAATCTGCTAAAATAAAAGACAGTACAGGGCTCCCTCACCCTGGTATTTGGGTGATTTAGCATTGCTGTTTGTTGTTTATATTTATACTTCTGTAGAGGTGCGCCTGGCGAACGGGCATAGGACATCGCTTCGTTATTAATTGTAAGAGGCAATTGCCGAGTGTGTACATGCTCCCGGGTCCATATGACCATTAAACGCTTCGAATTTTATTTTTATTGTTTTTATTGTTGTATAAATGAATGTATAAGCTGACAAAGGGGCGCTGTGTTTTTCTAACGCACTCTACCTCGTATATCGGTCACGATGATATGATCTATTTACAACTTACCCTTGTAAGGCTTTGTTTAAAATTTTTTGTCAGTTTGTTAAGTAGAATTGTTTGCCTACGAACTAATTTCTCTTTATACGTAATTTATTGTAATCTTAATTATGTATTTTGTGCTTTAGTAGTCACTAAACAATTGCGCACGTATCAATTCCTTGTCTATTTCCTTTTATCCTTGTCTTTACCTTATTATCACCCGTACAATTTTACTGTTGTTGTATTTTATATGTACCGTAATTTGCCTTATTGTTTTATGTGCTTATTTACTTAAAGACCGGAATGATTGGTTTTAAAAGGCCACATGTTTGGTATTACGATTTATATTCTGATTGTTTGTGACACAATGGTGGGTGTGACTATATGGGTTTTTTATTGTGTTTATGAGTAACTGAACTGGTTTTTATTCATTGTTCTCTTAATGTTATAATTTTGTACGTTTTGTTTTTTATATATTTAACCTTTTCATTGTTTTTTTGTGTTATTTGATTTATTAATGTACCTGTGCAATTACTTATTTATGAATAAAGTGGTTTTTATTGGTGGTTCTTTCCCACAATAGTATATTAACGGGCTGGCCCAGCATTGAGCAAAACTCGTTAATTTTAATTTGAGTAGTTTAATTTTTTTACCTTCCCCACATGATGCAACACTTACCTCATCCAGCCTATCTAATGCAAATAGCACAACGTACCTACCACTAGACGGCTAATTCGTTTGATAAAATTTGAGGTTGCGAGTAATTAAATATCAGACTTGTAAATAAACTCTAATGTTTCAATTATTGCGAGGAAAACCAAAGCGAGGCAAACGATTAATTTGAGTAATAGTACAATTATTGCCAGTCAAGATAAATAACTTAGCGATTGATTTATGCTTGAATTTGCATTATTGCAAATAAGTTCCATTTACACTTTTCGAGATAGGGTACCTTGGGAACGCTACAAGTTGGAAGGTAAAAATTGATAAACCTTGTTAACCTGGCTTTGATACTCCCTCTTTTGGCAAACAATTTGCTTATTCTGCCTTCTATTTCTAACGTTTGAACGGTAAAAAACAATACTTTATTAAAAATCAATAAATTAGTTCAATACTCAATTATTATAATTTCTACATACAACATTTACATCTATGGGGGATTATATCTCGATAGCGCAGTTGGTTAGCGCAATACTCTGGAAAGTCAGGTTCAAATCTTACTCGAGGTAAACTTCTTATTTACGTATTTAATAAAATTAATAGTAATTTTTAGTTAAATACTCCTTTAAACTCATTAATTAACCTTAAAAAAAAAGTAAGCTATTGCAATTATTCCCCATTATCAAACCTAGTAATTTAGGAAACGGGTTGTGGCTAATACGGGACCGAATATTAATTAATCGAAAGAAATGACCTTAAACTACAACGCATATCCCTAAATTGCATGCTTCTTTTGTAATTTTGATAAAATGTGCACTGCATTCTCATAACACTTACGTTTATTAAACGTTATTAATAATTACAACAAAAGATTGCCACACGGTCGTATATTGTTAAAAAAAATAATGAATGTTTAACACTAAAGGAAATGATTACAAAAAACCAGTTACAAGTAATCTTGAAAAACCGTAAACTGTCCGTTCCTTGCACACTTCTTGTTTTTATGTAGTTAAAGGTGGGCGCCTAACAGTGCTGTTTGTTTGTAGAAGTTCACAATTGTGTGCACAAAATAGAAAAAGGATGAAAAGTGATCAGTAACTCCAATTAACACGTTGCAAGTTCGATACTGTGCAGTGTGTTCAAGATAACGATGCACTACATGGGAATCTCAGTGTCGGTTAAATTAGGAAAAAGTTGCGTAAGGGGGAGACCTTATAAATAGCGTTTTTTTGATTCTTCAATATTTTGAAAAATATGATTTTTTTTATTTTCGGTTTTATTTATTTTTGAAGCTATGTCAAAAAATATCAAAAACCAAAAAGTACTTTCTCATTGCCAATTTTTTGACAAAATTGTATTTGTTTTCTTTCGACGTTTCGTCTACGAGTAACCATCATCGACTTTACTTTTTTATAGGACGCGAAAACATATTACACCCTGCGTTATATAGCATTTTTCATAACCATCTCAATGATCTATAACACGATGCGATTGCAAACTTTTGTGAAAAAAGTTTTTTTTAATTCCTTTCGTTTTTTGTCAGTAGGCTTTGAATAAAAAGTGGTTGACAATTCTGATACTTAAAAAATGTAGATTTTTCACACCCATGTAGGTATAGCTATTGTTTTGAATTATTTCGAAAAATATTCATTATGCTGGGAGGTAATTTTTTTAACTTAGAAATTTCTTTACATGTTATCGTGTGATCTTGTCTTAGAAGAACTGGGTGGCTGCTGAAAACATGTACTGGGTGGTCTATTGCTGAAGGAGGCCGGCTGTATTTCAAAAACTACTAATCGCACAGTTTCTGGAAAAAAATATTGACAGTAAAAGCCACCGAGAGAAATTGCTCTTTTAAGTGCGCTCTAGGGAGCTTACACGAACACCAAATTAGAAAATCGGAGTTATCAAAGATATGTCCAAAATAGCTTTATTACAAACTACATAAGCTTAGAAACCCTTTTTTTAGCATTTTACTCTATCTTGTTAAATTAACGGACGTGGGAGAGGTAAATACTCACATGAAAAAATGTCATAACTTGTTATTAACTCAACCTGTTTTTATAAACTATGTCTAGTTTGAGAGACGCTTCTTGGGTGCTTCCAATAATAAAGTATTAACATTGTCAGTTTAGTTTTTTTTTCTAGTCGGTAGATGGCGTTTTGAGATAAAGCGGTAAATTTTTGAAATTTTTTAGAAAATTTTAAATGCAAGGATATAATTATTTTTAAGTCACGAAAAATAGTGAGAAAAAATGCAGAAATTTGTGAAAACCGCAAGTCGATATCTTCTTTCGTTACAAAGATATGGACGAAAATAAATGTAAAAATTATTTTACCAGTAACAGACTTAGAGAACACGTTTGACTGTCATTATTTATTAAAGACGACCTAGTATGTTGAATATGCCCTAGAAGGCGTATGTTTAATTTAGAGCAGATAATAATACTTATTTTTTAAATAGTCGTGTCGCATTAGGAATTTGTTTCTATATTATCTGTGGCCCTGAAAGGAGCGATGTTATAAAAGAATGGCGTGCAACAGTTCTAGTACTGAAGAAGTAATAACGTCCCTAATGTTCAAATTGTCACCCTCCTGCCCAATAGAGAGCTACAATCTCTAACGCGTAGACAAAACAGCATTCTCTGCTGCTACCATTAGAATACGGGGAATGGTGTTCCGTATTCGCTTTACTATATCCTCCCTGGTAGTTGGTTTGGTTAAATAAACATTATCTTTCAACCTCCCCCAAAAATAAACATCCAAAAAGTCAGATCAGGTGACCTAGAAATTATTTTCTACTTTTGCTATTATAAGTTTTTCTCTTAATGCAAATACTAGGCTGCCCCTTCCTATCCATATGTCAGTAAATGTTCTGTCCAAAGATTGATGGACATTTGCCGAAAATTGGACTGGACATTCATCATGCGTGTTTCTAATGGCAGGTTCTCTAAAGAACTGGAAATTCGTTGTTCAGAAAACTGAAAGTATTAAATATAAGTGGCTCAATGATCATTCCTCCTAATATACCGCACCAAACGTTCATACTCCACCTGCCTTGGTGTTGCACCTATTTCATGAGAATTGGTTTGCGACCAGTAATGCATGTTATCCTAATGTATGTTAAAAATAGCCTCATCTATCCATAATCAAGCAATACAATGGTAATACTCAAGCCTACTGTCAAATTCGAGGGGTGTTAGTGCCTGATGAAGAACTGCATGATATGGGTGTAGCCTACATTTGAATTAAAAATAATAAGACAAAAAAAAACTTTTTTTTTGACAAAAAGTTTGCACTCAATTATATTGTGTTATACACCATTGAAATGGGTATGAAAAATGCTATATAACATAGGGTTAATTATGTTTTTGGGCCATATAAAAAAATAAAATTGATGTTTGCTCATAAAAAATTTATAAACACCATCTTGAAGAGCTCAAAAAGTGACAATGGAAAAATGCTTTTTGTTTTTTGATATCTTTTGAAATGACTTCAAAATAAATAAAAACGGAAATCAAAAAGAAAAATATTTTTCAAAATATTGAGAAAACGAAAAAAATAATTGACTTATGTAAACGCTGTTAAGACGTTCTCCCCCTTGCGTGTATTTTTCCTAGTTTAAGCGACAAGGTTTGTGAGAACCCCATTCGGCGCATCCTTATCTTAGACACACTGTACACCTACATTTTCTACAATTTTATTGATTATAAAATTGTACTTATGTTTTGAACAGGTGGTTGCACTATCAAAAACTGATTCCTTACACTTTTCATTAAATTTCTAGGTAACTATTGTACGTTTAAGGTAACCGAATCAAACTAATAAACATGTAAAGTCAAACAACTGTTTAAACCCATTCGTGCATATTGTAACTTTAAAGGGACATCTATATTTTTTAATACTGTACTGTAGCAAACCGGTTTATAAAATTTTGCAGGTGGTTAAGTTGATAACAAATAACAAGGATACGTTTACTTGGCCACATACACCTCAGTAACCATTAAAAAAAAAATACGACTGGAAAACTATATAAAATTCGTCTACTAATTGTTCATCTGAACGAAAAATGTAAAGAACACGGAGGATTAGAAAACATCTTCAAATTGATGAAAGTATGACACCATATTACGGAAAATTCTACGCTAAGCAGTATAGGAAAGGAAAACCAATTCGATTTGGCTTCAAAAATTGGGCCTGATGTACCAGCTCTAGCTATATGATTTCCTTTGATATAGATACTGGACAATATGACGTGAAAAAAGAGTACGGCCTGGGTGGTGATGTAGTGGTATCATTACTGAAAAAGCCGGCTGTTAAAGAAAAGAAAGATTACAAACTATACTTTTCAAACTTGAAATTACTCACCCATTTATCAACAAACAACATTTGTGCGTCGGAAACTACAAGAGAAAACCGAACGGAACGCTGTCCGCATAATTTTAATGAAAACGAGCACATACTTTCGTTCAATAGAAAGACAACAAAATTGTTTCTATGGGCTCAAAAATACGAGAATGATAATATTGTTGGCGCAATCGATGGTGTAGATAGTAAATCTAGAAGAAATTTGACTCGCAAAAAATTATTGCCAGATATAACCACGGAATGGGTGGTGTGGATAAAATGGATGGTCTGATATTTATAGAAGCAGAATGCGTAAAAAAAAATGGTGTTGGACAATATTCGCTTATTTGCTGGATGCCAGCGTTGTGAATGACTGGAGAAGTTGAAGACTGGCGATGCAAATTGTTTATCTCTTCTTTCATTTAAAAGTTACATCTTCAAAAGTTTTCTGAAAACCTATGGTAAGAAATCGATACGAAATCCAACTTTCCAGATCTTGTTTCGTCACAATATCAAGAATATTGATCATGTCATACAGTATTCATCCACTCATAGAGCATGTGGTAAAAGTAATGTTTCTTGTCGAAAGTGTGATTGTGGACTTCATTCATATATATATATATATATATATATATATATATATATATATTCACACAAAATATATATTTTTTAAATATCTCTAATAATAAAATTTATTTTATACCAATATTGTTCGTTTTTGATTGTTAAAATAAATACTTGCGAATGGATTAAGATTTATTGATTGCTTTCGTATATTATGCATAGAGTCCCTTATAAGGGTCAGCCGATATCTGAAATTCTAAAACAGTTGTAGTTATAATAGCTACAAGTAATTGGTACCATATTACCCAGAAAATACGAAAAATAAAAAAAAATAACTTCATGGATTAAGATTAAGAAAATACAACAGTAAACACCCTCGAACGTGTAATGCGTCAAATGTTTTTGTAATTTTTATTTGTTCTTAGTAGATTAAACGTAAGGTGGTTGGCAGTAAATCAGTTTATATTATTCTTAACTTAACCTTCACACCATTCCCTTGCGGGATAGTAAAAACGATCCCTGTATCTTATTTATTTTTCATTCACAATCTTTCTCCATGCTTTCCTATTTCCGCTTACCTCCCTAGCTTCCGGAAAATTCATACATTGTCTCTGAATCTTGCGGAAACTAGCGACAATTCTATGTCTCGTAATCGACTTAATCGGCTAAAACGCGGTATAAAAGCTTACCAACCATTCAATATGCAAGGACAGAATGGAAGCAAATTCTAAAGAAAGCTTTTCCTTTAACGTGCAATTTCCATGACAGCATTATGGAAATATTGCGATGTGTATTACATTGTTTATTATCACGAAAAAGTAGCTTTGTTAAACGAATGCAAGATATTTGGTGATGATGCAGTATCCTGTAATTTGGGAGGAATCCGGGACTCTACAGCGCAATCCGCGGCCAGAGCGAAAATTTAATTAAACTGCGAGTGTTTGCTAAATTACTTAAAAACATGTGACGTTACGAAACCATGCGATTCTAAGACTACTTAATCCGTATTTTATAATGAAGGTGTGTCATTTAAGAAACCTAGAGGGTCTGAGCAGAAAATCTTCCAAAATATTGGAGTTCTATGATAATATCAAAAGCATTAACCAATTATCGGTGCAAAGGATATGCCTTCATCAACCAGAAGCGCAAAAAAGAAGTATAAGAATGTCGTTGCTGTGCATCGTATGACCCCATGGATACCAACAGCCGGAACTTCAGATGATCCGTCAAGTGGCGGTGAAGAGTATGAATAGGTCGAGTTTTTGCATTTTTCGTTGTTCTTACTGGATTAAATGTAAGGTGGTTCGCAATAAATTAGTTCATATTATGTCTTTTAATCGACTTAATCCCTTAACGATGTATTTCTTGTTATTTATGGCGTCCAAAGGAAACAGAAAGGAAGGCGGAGATTGTGAAAAATAAAAAAGGGTGGATACTCAGTTATGTAAAGTGTGTCTTGAGAAGTACACATATCTAAATACAAGTGTCGATATTAGTTAGCTAGCGTTAGTGCAGCAAACATGCATATTAATATGGGAGCGCTGATTATAAATTGTGACGTCATTTGAGTATGCCTAGTTAGCGCGGCAGACTCAACGTGTTGATATATGAGAGTTGATATCAAGCAGGATATCGTTTGATTGCTAGTTGATGTCCAGAGCCCCTAACTATAACTTGTAGAAACCGTGCGATACCTTCGAACTGTGCTGCAAATGGGGGGCCTGTGTCTTGCATGCTGCTCGGAATGACACGAATAGGTAAAAGGGTGTCGTAATGATGACACCCTGATATCTATTCGTTGGTACCCAAACTGTTTATCGGCAGTTATGTGTCAGGGGAAACGAATACTTATTTCAGGTGACAGTAGCTAGTTGTTGAAGAAGTTATTGTTATTATTATTATTATTATTATTATTATTATTATTATTATTATTATTATTATTATAAATAATCCACAAATGGAATCGATGTAACAAGATCATAGAATAAAGTAAGGTCCGAAAGGCCCCCGGTGAATACACCTAAAAATAAGATTATGCAGAACAGTAAATAAATTGTAATCTTTGTTGCATGTCTTCTCATACATCTTTTGCGGAAACCTATAACTTCCAGGGATTGAATTGCATTGCGAATACTCACGCAATTTACGAGTAAATAAAATGTAATTGTAATGATCTACATTAAGTAATTTATCATTTTTTACAAATGTGCAGACTAGAATTTAGCATAGTTAACAACAATCAGACTCTCCATCATTAATCTTTATGCACTGTATAAAGTGAGGGTATCATAATTAATCGTGAATTTGTAAGTGAAAAGTTTGATTAGCCCTCCTTTGTGTTTGGGTCAATATGACCCAATCACGTTCTTCTAATGTGCATAATTCGTTGATTTATTTAAATATTTCTTTGCCACTGCATTACTTTTATTTCATTACATAACGGTGTACCTAGGTTGATATTAGAATATTATAACTAGTTTTTTTTTAATGAATTGGTTAGTTTCACTGTGTTTGGATCTGTATGACCCGGTGATTTGTGTGGTTCAAATTAGAAGAACGAGAAGCAGATTATTATCACAGACAAATGTATTTCATTAGTTTTGTTTTATTGTCATAAATATAAATAACTTACATAATATTGCCACATTATTGTGCATATTGCATGCGTTATTTGCATACCGGTAAACAAGTTTATTCCTGTTGAGACTTGTCTGTGGCTCCGCGTTCAAATGTAGCCAGTGAGCATCTGTGTGTTAGTTTCGTAGTAAATATTAAATTTGATGCTATACTCCAATAAGAAATACGTAACATTTGAAATTTATTATTGAAAGTGTGTAGTGAGAGAGTGCTTACGGATAGTGACCTTGAGAATCCTTTGTGTGTTTCTGATAGTGATTCTAATGCTTCTGAAGAAGAAGACCATTTGTCCGAAACTGAGATATACAATAGCGAATCGGATGATGAAGTGGCAGCTATAATTTCAGATGAAGCTGATACGCACAAGCACGTAACTTCAAAAGATGGCAATATAGCATGGAATGAAAAGATACATCAATCGGAAAGGTTACCAGCTCCAAATATTATTTCGTTGATTCCTGGGCCAACAAGGTCAGGGAATAGTTGATATAAAATCCGCGCACTTCTTATATTTCACACCCAAAATTGTAAACCCCATTGTGAAAATGTGTAACGTGCAAAAATCGATATAGGATCGATTGTAGCAATTTATCTGGTTACTGTTTCTAAAAGCTACCTTAAATAAGTATCTGTGACTTGAACATTTAGTAATATGCTTTAAGTTTACTAGTATCTGTTTTCTTTACTATCATGACTTAAAATTTCTGTATTCACGGCATTTACTAATGACTATGATGGATTAAATGATATACAACATTATTCCTATATTGTAGCTAATCTCTACTTCACCTATGATTTTCTGTTAAAACGTGTACGTCTCTACATTATACGAAAATTCTTTCTCTCTCATATTCACCTTTGTATTTCAAAAGTTTACTTGTTTTTAGTACCGCTAGTTTAACGTATTAAAAATTAATTTCAATTAATACCTATGGCGCCATCACTGAGATGTACGTATTTATGGTGATTGCTATACTTAATTCTGGAAAGGGATCTGTTATCTTGCTATTTCTTAATAAATACACTGTAGAAATAACGGTTCATTCTGACGACATAGATAAAAGGCTATTGTGGTACCATTGATTTGATAAGAATAATTTTCAAGTTATAAAATTATTCCTTGAGGCGTTGGCTTTCTTTTCAAAACCGCCATTGCTGTGGAAGGTTTGGAAATTTCTAGAAAATTTTTCTATTTCGTAGACGTTAAGCACCATTTTTTTTTGGAAAATTTTCACAATATAGTATCGCTTTGTTTTATAGAATTGATATTATCGCTATTAAAGGCGGATATAATAAAATAATTCACTCCATTCACACATTTAGGTAGGCCGTATTGGATCTGGTGAACCTCGTTGTAATTAGAACTTCTCTTTTAGATTTCAAACACAAAAGAATTTCACAATACTTCTTCAAAGGAATAGAGTTAGTAAACTGATTAAAACATTTACACTAAAGCTCGTATTAGACCTTAGAGCTAACATATTGTCACTGACTAAACACCGTTGTAATGATTTATATCCGTTTTAGCAATTAGGGTTCCATACCATTACGTTAACATAGAATTACATTACCATATTTACATCAAGTTCATATTTACGTCTGATTTTGTCTTTATTGATGTAACAAGATTATCCGTTCTATATCCCTTTGGCTTATTATTTGAGATTGTGCTGCTAGTGTACTGAAGCTTGCTGTGGCTCAAGTAGTTGGAATGGCGTGATCGTTGAAACCATTTGTATTGAATTGGGTTCAGCCCTTTCCTTTTTGCCTTCAGTAGAATTACGCTCGTCCACAACGAAATTAAGTACATTTACCGTAAGTCTGTTAGCAAGTATTTGACAATCCTTTTTACCCAAGAATGCAACTCGTACCCAAATTGCCTTCTGCAAGTTACGATTGCCTACAACTAAATTAATATTTATATTAATTCTGTCAACGTGCATTAGTTAAATATAATACCTGTAGTATAAGTTCGGTGATAGTTTGATACCTGCTAGTTTTCAACACAATTTCTCTCATGTAGAACTGCTATATGTTAATTAAACCATTATTTAAGATTTTACGCATCAACATTTTGAATAATTTTTGTTACAATTAGTTTTTTGTGCCACGCCCATAAGGAGCTCATGTATAATCTCCAATATGGGAATAATTAACTTTGTACCCTTGGTTATGTGGTCATGCGTAATAGCTGTGTTGCAACTTTTATGTTTATACCAGATGTAACATTTTTTTATGTAGCGTGATATTGAATCATGTCAATGTTAGCGCAAAAGCTAGTGCGAATTTAAATGCTATTTGCTAACTCACATATATAATATACACGATTGTTTTATGGATAAGGTTGTTCGGACCAATTTCTTTTTCTAATTTAAATTGCTTAATTACTAATATTCTTCTTATTCGAGATACATTAAGTGCACTGAACAAGCTTTCCCGATTGTATTTAGGTATTTGAATCAAAAAGGGTTTGTATTCAGTTTGTTAAACGAAAGACAAGCTGAATTACTTAATTAATTTTTCTTTCTAATAAATAACTGGTTTAATAGGTTTATTAAATTGGCCTTTTCAGGCTAAAGTAAGTAAGATTTTGCGTCGGCCGGAAGGGGTATTATTGTTTTGGTATTATAATGATAAATTATAAATTTCTGTGGGCGACAGTACAAGCTCACGACTTGCCCTCGTCAAGCTCATTTTAACTTATATTTCTGTTGTTTCGATTATGTTTATATATATATATATATATATATATATATATATATATATATATATATATATATATATATATATATATATATATATATATATATATATATATATATATATATATATATATATATATCACCGACAAACGAAAACTGGAGATTCTATGACTCAAAATAAGACAAAAATGATCATAAACGCTTTTCTGAAAATGCTTCCTAACCTAGATACAAGTTGATTAAAAAATACTTTTTGTAAGGTTTTTTTAAGATTCCTCAAAAACTACAAAAGATATTACACTGAGATTTGGTACATCTAAATGTCTAATTAAATAAAATTAATCAGGTGAGTTTGAGTCAACTGACTCCATCCAGTGGCGTACGATATTTTAAGCTAATCAGTTTAAGTAAAGAAAAACGCACGCCCCTGGTTGTTAAAGAAATATTTTTTTGATAGATTCAACATTTAATTCTGCAAATAAAATCATACTTAATATTTTTTCGATTCGGCACCCCGTTTTTGAAATATTTTGCATTAACGTAAACGACTACATTATCCAATAAAAATCAAAATTTGTTTTATTTTACAAAAAAATAACGCAGTTAACTATTAGGTATATTATTAAAGAGATATTGAAGGAATCAAAAACAAAATAATAATTATTTTTATACATATTGTTCAAAATGTCCTCCTTCCTTTTGAATGCAAGCTTGTATTCTTCTTAGCAAATGAAACCTAACACGCTGAAAAATTTGTGGCATAGCCCTAATCTCATCGCATTCCATCTGTATGCGATTCCAAAGTTTCTCTCGATTATCAATTTGACCAGAATAGACACGAGTTTTCAGATACCCCCACACAAAAAAATCCAATGGGTTTAAATCTGGCGATCGTGCTGGCCACGGTACGTCACTTTCTCGTCCAATCCAGCGTCCACGGAATCATGCATTTAAAAATCCTCTGACGTTTCGTGTAGAATGTGGTGGTGCACCATCATGCATGAAATACATGTTCATTCTAACATCTAAGGGTACGTCGTCAAAGAATTCTGGAAAATCTCTCAAAAAATTTAAATAGTATTCGCTAGTAAGTCTTTGAGGAAAACGGATAGGTCCGATTAGGTGATCGTCTAGTATACCTATCCAAATATTTTCGCTAAATCTATGTTGATTGGATGCTGATTTTCATCTAACCATTTGTGGGAATTATGCAAGTTTATTATTTCATTTCGGGAAAAAATACACTCATCTGTGGTCAATAAGTTTCTAACAAATTGTTCATCTTCAACATTTTTATTTAAAAACCATACGCAAAAATTCATTCGACGAGGATGGTCAGCAGGCAATAATGCATGCATTTTTTGTAGGTGAAAGGGATGTACATTTTGTTCTCGTAAAACTTTCCAAGACTTGCTATGCGCCACACCAAATTCTAAACCTAACTCACACGTACTTATTGATGAATTTTCATAAACTCTATCTAAGATTTGTTCCTCAATTTCAACTGGTACACGAGCATTTCGCCCGGAATCTTTCTCTCCTTTTAAACTTCCATACTCTAACAAGTTACGATAAACGGTTCTAAACGTAGCATGATGTGGATGTCTTCTATTTGGAAATCTTTGTTCATAAAGTCGAGGAGCTGCATGAGCATTGCAATTAGTATTATCATAACATAAATGCATATCGACCAGTTCTCGTTTGGTATGATTAATTTTTTCACAGTAATTAGACACAAACAATGAATTACAAAACACGCGTAAATGCAACTATTTTAGCAAACATAAGATACGTAACTGTCAAATGCAAAGCAATCTCTGGTTCATTTAATTTGGTTATTACTGAATAATGTAGTCGTTTATGTTAATGCAAAATACTTCACAAACAGGTGCCGAATCGAAAAATACGAAGTATGATTTTATTTGCAGAATTAAATGTTGAATTTAACTAAAAAAACATTTCTTCAAAAAACGCAGGGACGTGCGTTTTTTTTTACTTAAAGTGATCAACTTAACATATTCTACGCCACTGAATGGAGCCAGTTGACTCAAACTCACCTGATTAATTGTACATAATTAGACATTTAGGTATACCAAATCTCAGTGTAATATCTTTTGTAGTTTTTGAGGAATCTTAAAGAAATCTTAAAAAAATTATTTTTTAATCAATCTGTATCTCGATTAGGAAGCATTTTGGGAAAAGCGTTTATGATAATTTTTGTCTTATTTTGAATCATAGAATCTCCAGTTTTCGTTTGTCGGTGATTTTAAAATACACCCTGTATATGTACTGTGTATAACTTATAAATATATTTATATAACTATACTATAACGTTTGGCTTATTACCTCCTTAGCTGGAAATTTAAGGAGAGAAATAAATTTATGTTTGTTGAGGGAATTGTCTCTTAATTACTATTCCTATTACTCCCTGTTTCAAGCTTTACAGGCTCTCTCCCTCTTCCAAGGAATAAGAACCTATTTTCTTTTCCTTCCTCCTTTAAAGCTTGTGGCGCCTATTTCGGTTCTTGTCTTACTAACCAAATTCTCAATTTAACCTACTTTATCGATACCTCCAAAACACCCATGCAATCCGAGTGCTCTGCCATCTTCGGACCGTTTGATTTAGTTTTAGCCGAGCTCACTAGTTTCTTCCGTATTGTGCTGTGTGGTGGTTAGACACGTGACAAGTGTCAAATTTAGATGGCAAAAGACTTTGTGGCGACATGTTTCAAGAACTAACATAAGTTGAACTAGAATCATATTTTTGCCTACTGTTTCTAGCTGGAGTGTATAAATGTCAGGGAGAGGCAACAGCCAGTGTGTGGGATGGAAGTGCAGGCAGTCCAATATTCAGAGCAACGCTGTCCCTACTACGATTTCATGTAATTGCACGAATAATTCGCTATGACGATAAAAAAAAAACTGGACCATAACGACGCCAAATTGATAAATTAGCTACCATACGGGACTTGTAGGACGAATGGGTTGCAATTCTACCTAAGCTCTATAATGTTCACGAAAATGTAACAGTACATGAGTAGTTTGTACCTTTTAGAGGCCGTTGTCCTTTTAGACAGTACATCGCAAATAAACCTGCTACATACGAAGTAAAAATTTGGACTTTATGCGATTCTGTAACTGTTTATGCATATAACATGCAAGTTTACGTCGGGAAAAAAGAAGGTGAACCTCCAGAGGTAGAGGTCAAGGTAAAAGAGTTGTGCGAGATCTTACTATGGTCTACAAGGGCATAACGTAACGTGTAATAATTTTTCTACCTCGTACGATCTGTGGCCATGCTATTGAAAAGAAGAATAGGCATGCTTGGCACCACTCGTAAATATAATCCTGAATTGCCATCCGCATTAGTCTGCAACAGAAAAGAAGTTCTTTCTTCAAAATTTTACCTTACTAAGGACACGGCGATAATTTTCTATATTCTGAAACGTAATAAAAATACTACGCTTATGAGCACCATGAACCACGATAACGGAGAGGTACCCAAGATAATAATGTCATACACATGCACACGGCAAACTAAAAGATGGCCAATGATGTAAAACGTGTAATTTTTGTCCCTCTTCAAATGATAATAAGACTAATATGGTATGTTGTAATTGCTCGAAATACTTATGTAAAGCTCCTCTATATTACTACTGTTAAGATTGTAACAAATATACAGGGTGAACCGAATTTAATTTGCGTATACAGAGATATCGAAAACCGTAATAGATAGAGTATCGGTTAAATGAGAAATAAGTTTCGTAATTTGTTGGGTAGTACATGAGTATAAAGAAGTTTGGTTTTTTCCGACTAGTTCCGGAGATATTCGACAATATCCGAAAATGCTCATTTTCGTTTTGTAAGACTAGCGCTGTTATTATAACAGATATCAAAAAAATTACTCTAAACTTTTTTTTTTAAAATAAAATTTACTACAACTTGCCATACCAAACATTTCAATACGACGTTTTGTCTTTTCAGGAACACCCTCAACAATATTTTTTTAAATACGGACCTAGATTTTTTACTACAATTTTTTATAAGGTTCTTATAGCTTAATACAGTGATATAAAATTCTTGACTATTCTACTACGTTTCGTCTGTGAAAAATCATCATCTTTATGGTTTCTTACTGAAATGAATTAAATTTTTTACTACATTTCTTTGTAGATTTTGTATAATCTTAATACACTGCTATGGCATTCCTAACCATACACATTTCATCTATGATCATCATCTATAAGCCTTTTGTAATAGTCTTTAAATCAGTATTTATAAAAAAATAATGATAATCACAAAATTTAACAGTTTATTTTTACATCTAATGATAATGAACAAATGTGATATTTTAAGACTGACCTAACAGTAGCAAATAAAATTAGAGTATTTTTAAAAACCAGCTATGAAAGTTGCTCAAAATGAAATCCATTCTGTTGAATACATAGTTCAATCCTCCTTGACATGTTTGATGTCACTGCATCCACCATCTCGGGTGTCTTAAAATTTCACGTTTGTTCATTATCATTAGATGTATAAGAACATTACAAAAAATTGTAGTAAAAAATCCAGGTCCGTATTTAAAAAAATATTGTTGAGGGTGGTCCTGAAAAGACAAAACGTCGTATTGAAATGTTTGGTATGGCAAGTTCTAGTAAATTTTATTTAAAAAAAAAAGTTTAGAGTAATTTTTTTGATATCTGTTATAATAACAACGCTAGTCTTACAAAACGAAAATGAGCATTTTCGGATTTTGTCGAATATCTCCGGAACAAGTCGGAAAAAACCAAACTTCTTTATACTCATGTACTACCCAACAAATTACGAAACTTATTTCTCATTTAACCGATACTCTATCTATTACGGTTTTCGATTTCTCTGTATACGCGAATTAAATTCGGTTCACCCTGTATACCTAACTACTACGTTTTTCAGATGTTCTTTACACAACATTTATAATATGTAACAAAAATAAAATAACGTAATAAAATGTAATAAATACTACATCTTATTTCTAATTATTATTTACTGTTATATAGATTTAACGACAATAAAACGACAACTATAGGCTCCCGGGTCATAATGCCCCGAACACAATTAGTGAAACCAAAATGTTAACACAACAGGAGGGTTAAGAAGGTTTGTTAGTTATATTGATAATTTACTCTCTTTATATTATTTTAAGTTTCTTAACGTTCGGATAATGTGAACTAGTTTCTATAAAGATTTATAGATTACCACTAATAAATCGCAAGCAAAGTTTTAATACACCTTAAGCAAAGTTTGAACTTTACCTAAGTTTAGATTATCAAGTTGTTACATTCAAGCACAATTATAAAGTTTCATTTACTCAAGTTAAGTAGGTGACATACCGTTTCTATAAAGGAAGTTCAATTTAATTAATTAAAACGAAGGGAGAGAAATTTTTGATTTAAATTTTCATTCAACAGAAAAAAAGACAAATATAAGCGTTTTAATACGTAAAAAAAATTCATAATCAAAAATTTGTTTACTTTGCTAAATTGAGTTGAGGATTATTTTCTGCGTAATCACGCGCCTACATAAATCAAATCAACCAAATTTACACAAAAAATTATCAATTTTTTTTAAGCTTAAAAGGAGTTTGTTTAAATGTGTAAGCTTATTGGGTAAAAATGTGTTTAGTATCTTATTCAATAATAAAAAAGTTTTAAGGCTATGTTCGTATTTCAGTAAAAGCGTGTCCGGTAGAAAAATGTAAAGTCAACAAAACCTGACAACGTTATACAAAGTGCTGAAATATCGGTATTTTTATTTTTCGTTTTTCCTTTATATGAAAAAAATGATATACGTGTAAGACTAAAGAACTAGACGTATGAAGATATATAAAATTGTTAAATAAATGTGGGGATCAATACATATTTAACCGCGTACCTATCATTTTATGCCCTTCTTTTTTCATTAAATTTCAATCCGAGGGTGTGTATCTAATAAATCTTTTCACATTTTTTAAGTGAACCTTTCTTTTAAAAAATTACTCTTCTTTTTCATGTACCATCATCATGCTTAGGATATTAGTTTCGTGTTTGTAACTGAACTCGAGTTTTATAGGGGCATATCTTTTCTGTGCACATCAATAATGTACAATATCTATTATGTTTGTGTTAAAGGTGAAAAATTTATGGTTTTGGTGCATAAGAACGTTACCTTTTTAATGAGACCGTTGAGTGGTACTTGTACATTTTCATGAAGGCGTTTGACTGATTTATTTAATTGGTAAGTACTTTTAAATAGTACATACCTGGATTTATGGACATTTAATAGCACTCATTTCTATATGTTCAACTTTTAACATTGGTGCTTATATTTTAGTTTGCTAACACAGTTCCTAGTGCTCATAATGAATCTCATGAGTAGTCTCTTTCTGTAATTGTCACCATCGTTAAGATGTACTTACGGAACTCTAAACTGTCATAACAGTTAGGATTCGTAGTTGTCTTGCAAATATGTGATATAATTTTTTCTACTCATAAACCGAGCTGGTGGGCCAATGATAACACGATCTGCTTAGCATTCAGTAGGTAGTGGATTCGATTGCCGTTACCGTCTACCCTGTATGGTTTTTTTTCTGGAGGGTTGTGAAGTACGCCATTTTAATTACACTATTTTAGCCCACACTCACTTTTTTTGTAAATGTTGTGTACATTATAAAGTGACTGTAACTAAAACCACTATGTTACGCCATTGACTCAGTAATGATCCTGAAAATCCGTACTATAAGTTTCCCTATCCTAGTAAACAATTGCTTTCAAAACTTATTTCCTATTTTCTTCCACAACTATTTTATCACTGTTAATAAGTGATATCAGCTGTACACACCTGTCCCACTACCTATAAATACCAGTCCGTCCGCATTACATGCTCACTTTTACCTTTATTTAGCTTATACTTATACCCCTACACTTATTAATTCTACCTTGTATCTTTATTACTTGACTGGACCAGTAACCCGACCAGGCTGACAAGTATCCCTTGACCAGTATTATTAACATATCCTGACTAACTTGAACAGCATCACTTAACAGTTTCCTTCTCTTAATATTCCTAATTACAGGTCCTTTCTCTTAATATTCCTAATATTATTAGAACCAGTATCCTGATTATTATTATTATATCCAGTTTACCTGAATCCCTATTACCAGACACAATCATATTCCTAAATCCATCTGTGATACAAGCATTCTTTAGTACAGTTCCCTTGGTGGTATTATACGCCCCGTGAAGAGTACCTAAAGTGTGCTAGGACGAAACGACGTCAGGTTGACGGTGGTTACAGCTCCGGAAATTACTTCTCCATCAAACAAAAGTAAGACACAACCGTGAATACGGTCTTCTTGTTGGAGTTATACGCCCCGAGGAGAGTATCTCAAAGCTGCTGAGGGGCGCTATTAGTTAGACGGTGGTTACGCCCCGAAGAACCAATCACTCCTTACACCACCAAGCCTCCCGTAACAATCCCAGATATTAACACCTTCGACGGCAATTACGACTCCTAAAAGTGTATTAAATTAAATTATGTTACATTTACCCGACCTGTTTATATTGAAACTCGCTGTAATCCCCTTGTACACATTCACATCTTCCGATTCATATTCCACCTACATATTACCCCCGTTACCTACATTCTGCATAATTTATTCTATAAACCAGATTTAGTTTTAGTTTACAAATAACCAAAACCCCCGGTATATATTCATACCCAATTAATACTCCTAATTCGCCTGTATTTATAATCATATTCACACTTCGTATAAATTCCAATCCCCTTTCATAATTTTATTCACACAAAACTTAATTCTAATTACTAAACATTCTGAATTCGTAATCATTCAATCAAAAAGGCCTTTTTATGAATCAGCAGTTCTGTAAGTCTTGTATAAAATCAACCAGAATAAGTGTAATACCCACCTGTAATTAATTCTCCTAGAATTCTGAACATACTCAACATATACTTCACTACACCTACACTTCTCTTGTTTTCACAGTAATTAACATATTCATTCGAAAAATATTTAACGTGTTTGTAGCACATGTGTTTTGATTTCATACTTCCAGACATGAGCAAGAGAGAGAGAGAGAGAGAGAGAGAGAGAGAGAGAGAGAGAGAGAGAGAGAGAGAGAGAGAGAGAGAGAGAGAGAGAGAGAGAGAGACCCTTTATTATTATTATATCCCCGGAGGAGTCCAGGCTGTGGCATCCCGTCTGTTAACAGCAACAACTAGAACCAGAACAATTTCCAGTTTAAGTTTGATTTGTTTATTGAATCCAGTAGAGTTAATTTTATTTATTTTTATTACTTCCTCTTTCATAATTGTTTTACGTTTATATTATTGTGACTTAATAAACATATTATAAACCAACTAAGTTTAATTAGGCCACCCAACAAACACCAAAGTAGGAACAATCATAAACTCGCCTTGAGAGTCGAACATTGAAATTAACTTATTACCTATGATTTAGTAAATTACATAAAAATGTATGACATTTAGTGGTAGAATTAGAATCTAATATATACGATAACTTCCTTCCAAAAAGATATTGAATTGAAAAACATGTGCTTCGAAATTCTGTTTAATGTTTAAAATTAAGCTACCCAAGTCAATTGGGATACAATCCAACGCACCAATTATACTATATACTACTGAATACGGGTTCAGACAAATATTACGTTATATTGGCTACATTCACGATCGCTTACTGTAATTGGAAATTCTACTATCTACAGGGTGTCCAAAAACTCTCCTGACAAACTAAAAAAACATACTAGACATGATTTTAACTCGATTTAACCTAAATCACTTTAATCCAAAAATTCCTCCCAAGGAAGCTGGAGCCATTTGAAGATGGTACTGTCAAGTAATTTTTTGTTAAATCTCAAAAACACCGCTACGTAACAAGTTCAAACTTGGTACAACGAATAAGTCAATAATGACAAACTCTTATTTCCATCCGAAGCAGTCCACTTGGACGCTCCAACAGCTTTTTTTAACAATTTTTTTTTATTTTCAATATTTTAATGGATTTTATATCAAATTTAAAAACTTTATGATCTTTTCCATACAAAATGTGTACTTAGTTAAAATCTATATCTCGTAACGATGGCGAGAAAAATCAATTTAAACTTTTTGTGTTTCCGTTTCTGGAAGAAAATACCGTTTTATTACTAAATTATGTTTTGAATGCCTGGTTAGCTGTGACAAAACAACAAAGAGTGTCTGATTTTACTTGTTTTAATTAGTTATTTAATTTGCTGTAAAATTTTGTATCATGATTCATAAAATAAATGTTTTATTAGTATAAATACAATTTATGTAGCTAACATAAAGAATAACATTAGGGGTAACTAATGACAAGCAACATATTTTTATCTCTTTATTACAACAGTAACTGTTTGACATCAAAACGATTTGACGTAACGTCAGATTTTGAGTCAACTAGGCATTGTAAACATAATTTAGTAATGAAACGGTATTTTCTGCCAGAAACACAAAAAGTTTAAATTGGCCTTTCTTACAAACGGTACGAGATAGCGCTTTCAACTAGGAGCACATTTTGTATGAACATTATCGTAAAGTCTTTAAATTTGATGTAAAATCCATTAAAAAATTGAAAATAAAAAATTTTCGTTAAAAAGCTGCCCCAACTGGGCCGCTTCTGATGGCGTACCATCTTCAAAGGGCTCTAGCTACCTTAGGAGTCATTCTTGGATTAAGGTAATTCCAGTTAAATCGATACAAAATCATGTTTAGTTTGTGTAGTTTCCGTTTGTGAGGAGAGTTTCTGGATACCCTGTATACACTACCACTATAACTTTGACTTTCATATCTTTCATTCAAGAAATCGGAACAGGTTAGTCTACAATTACGTTCATTCCACCTGCTTATCAATTATTATAACTGATTATATACATAAATCTACTACCTGTTTGCACAAATGGGAATTGTGTAGCTATGATATTGAACACAGTGACTCCAATTGAGCTATTTAGTTGTACGTTATCTACAATGTTGAGGGTTGATTAAATGAACCTATTGCAAATATACATATATATATATGTATATATATATATATATATATATATATATATATATATATATATTGAGATGTTCAGAAAGAAGTAAAAGAAGGATCGGACAGTTTAAATGATAATTTAGTTATAAAAAGGGTGATTTCAAGCTCGATACATGTGCGAGACATTGTTTGATAGAAATCTGGTTCACGATGTGTTTAAAAGTAGATTTGTTCTGTACAAAATAGTCTGAATATTATTTATACAGTTTGGTTTCATCATAAAAGCATTGTGCTACCAACAAAATGTCAAGAATGTTAAATACACTTATTTTCGTAGTCAATTTAGTATTTCCTTTATTTCAATAAAAGTCAATTTTTCGAGGGTATTTTGGCAAGTGAACATTTTACAGGTGTTTAAACATAAATTGTATAGTTAGGATTATATTAGGGATATTGTAAATAGTTTTAGAATGCAGGAAATGTGAAAATTTCATAAAAGGGTTATAATATGGACATATTAGACATTTTTCTCACATATTTTGGAACAACTCTGTGACAAACATAGTGATACAAGTTTCATAGCAAGAACAATGCATAGAACATTTAACATAAAGACATTCATAGTTATATACATTTTTATAATGAAAATTTCAGTAAGTGTGTTAGACGAAGGGACTTTTTAATGCAACACTATATTGACACAATGCATTAGAAATGAACAGTGAAAATAATAAAGACAAGTATTACAAACCTCTAACATAACATTTTGAGATAAAACATTTTTAAATATAAGTTATTTGTAATTTTAGATTTAAGTTTGGTTATGTTGTAATTTCTAGGTTTTTGCATAAATTTATAGTTTTTTCATATTATTAGGGTTTAATTATGCTCTTAAAGAATTAATAGGAGTTCTTTCTCAGTATCTCAAGTTTTAAAAGGATACAATGCATTTCACCGCAAAATTTTGTGAAATATGAGGTGAATTTAGAATATTTTACATAAACTTAAAATTCTTTAAATTGAGATTTCTAACACTAAAAGTGTTTCTTATGTAAAATTTTCCCAGGATTCCGTTTATGTAATTAGATTAAGTGTAGCTTGTAAGTTTAGGTAGTTTTAAGCAAATTCAATTTAGATTAAGTGATTTCGCATATTATTTTTAGGAACCATAGCTTGTTAGGTGTCTTTTTGTTCGAAATTTTATGTAGTTTTCATTTCTGTTGTTAGTTTTAAATCGTTTATATATAAGAAAGTTATGGCCAAATTTCTATTTTAGTCCAAATTTTAAAATGGGTCAACCAATCAGAGCCTAAGTTACATAGGTAAAATAGCTGAAAAAAAATTGAATTTTTAGTAACAACCAAAAAGGTATAAAAGGAATTGCCCTGGAAGTGCTAAGCTCTCTAGAATTTGTTCAAAGTTTAAAAAAAGGTTAAAGCAGTGTTGTGCATTTGTGTAATAAAGTAAGTTTTCATAACCTAATTTAATTATCGTAAAGAAAGTTATAATTAACGAAGAAAATATTCGAGAGCAATTGTTTTTATACCGGCGATTAAATTAAATAGTTCGGTCTCCGATACCTGTTAGTTTTCGGAAAATATTGTACGAGTTAATTTGTGTTACGATTTTGTTAAAAGTTTTCGTTTAATCAAACTTGAGTTGATTCCGTTCTACCAAATTATAATCACATTTATTTGGTTATTTGTGTTTTATTTCTGGGTACAATTTCTTCTAAATAATTTAAATTTGATCCGGCTGCTAAAAAAATAAAAGTGAAATTATAACAAAATTTTGGACAACATTTAAACACTTTTTTAAACGATACCAATCACTAAGCTTTAATTTATTTAAATAAAAAAATGTTACCAAGATAAAATAAGTGACTGGAGTGTTGCCGATTTGGAAGAAAACATTTTTAGCTTTTTGGAAGTTGGTGTCATCGACAATCCGAGTACCAGTCAGCAGCAAATGGGTGTATGGTAACAGCTAGAATCAAGTGGAAAGTGCCTGCATCAAATTGGAACAACTCGAAGACATCAATTTGCATTGGGAACAGTATATGTGAGTCACATTTTTTTATATAACCCTATTTATTGTGGACATTGTTATGTTAAAATTTCCTGCAAATTATTATTTATTAGGTATATGTATTGGTATAGAATTTCAAACAATTACTTGTATAAACACCTGTAAAGGAAACAAAATTTTAAATTATCTTCATATTCTAAATTTAATTGTGGACGTAAACAGTAAATTTCAAATTATTATTTGACAATTTTGACATTGTTAATTTCACTCAATTACGTTACAACGCATGCGTTGGAAGTAAATTATATTCAGACTCATTCTTATACATTTGTGATAAATTTTTATAAAGTATAATTCATATACATACATACAGAATAAATTTAATTTCCTACTAAATACATGATCCCTATCCCCAAATTGAGATTGAGCTAGTTCGGTGCGCAGTTAATCATTAATACATATAATTATACATTTAAATTTATTTTCCTAACATTGATCCCTATCCCCTCATTATAATTAATAATTTATATATATAAATATATATATATATATATATATATATATATATATACATGTGTAACTTGTATCTAATAACTGTTAACTATTCTACTTATTTACTCTGTCAATTTACATTGACAGAATGTATATCAGTGACCCTTGTAGCGCTGATCTTGACTGTGTTTGGTGTCCCAACTTCGGTTAGTATTATGTATAAAGAACCTTAATATAAATTCCACTTTATTTGTGTGTATCATTCATTTCCGGTAGAGACATTGTGCCTCGAGCATTTATTACTTTTGTTATTAGCCTTAAATACAGAGTGTTATATAAAGGTCGGTTTGTTTAAGAAAAAATTACTAGATTTAGCACATACATCTTTCATCTCAACGGTATACATTCCTTTTAGTTTTACTGATCATTGTGGCGTTGAGTAAACATTAATTTTTACAAATAACTGATGTCATTACTTTGATGTGTTATTGATTTCTGCAGAAATAAAGTTTTGGTAATGTAATTTTTGATGTCTCGTTTTCTAAATTAGTATTCGTGGTAGCAATTTATAGTTTACATTAGTTGGTGCCTTATTGAATGAAACAATAATTTGGATAACGTAAAATCCAATTTCCTTTATTTATGAATTATTAATTGCTGTTGTTTTGATTTATCCGTGTTGTTTGCACTTACCAACGCATATACTATTCCGGTGCAAATAATAAATCTTCTGGCCAAAGTTCCCTAATTACATCGCTAGCTGGTGAGTTATATTTTCTAGATTGAACTGGGCTACAGTCTCCCAATCACAGTCATTTTGCGGAATTGTGAAAGTGCCTTAGATGGACAAATATTGGCACCCGTTACAGGTTCTCCTCGTACACATATAGCGACATGATCACTGCGTACACGTACACCATGTGTGGCTGATCAGGCTAGTGCTGGGGTGGTAACTTCTCCCTCAGAACTCTAACTCCGTTCTTTTCTATCCTATCTTGACCGCACCTATCCTTTTATCTCACTATCCATACATGCTTAATGTATGTATGTAAGTTGGAATCCATCATTGTGGCTGAAATATCTTAGAAAGCTTAAACAACGCGTCCTCCCCCTTGGAGAGGGACTGAAACACGTTGTAACTTCCTCTTCATGCTATGACACAGTTTGTTTCTTCACAGGATTCATTTGAATCCGGTAAGGGGTGCTTTACAGTAGTCAAGTACTTTACCAGACTAAATATTGGGAACGGATTACTATACGACAGTAAAGAGCTGATATTATTTACGAAAGGTATCCCGATGTGATGGAGTTTAACATTACTAATCATTTCGTATTCCGCCTGCCGTTATTATAAAAAGCGTTAAAAAATTTTTACGTGATGTACAGAGCTATCCACGCCATGAAAGACCAACCAGCGACGCTTGCGCCATACCTGTAGCAATGACTGCCCACGTCGCATTTATATAAAACTAAAAATCGGCTAACAGGAGCACCAATACAGTAGACCAGTGGTAAGGCAATCTACTTTGCATTCAGTAGATAAGGGGTTCGATTCCCGTTACCGTCTACATTGTATGAGTTTTTCAAAAGGTTTTACACATTTTGCACATATAGCGGCATGATCAGTGCATATACGCGTATTGTGTGAGGATATCTGCGCTGGGCTTATAACGTCCCTCTCAGAATCGCAACTCCGTTCCTTTCGATCGTATTTTGACCGCACGCAACCCTAGTCCCGCCATGGATATGTACTTAATGTATATATTGAGCAGCCACCACTTGTCTATTTGGAAGTGTTTGCCACTCCGACTTCTTCACCAACCGTTCTTTGAGAGATCGTAAGGTAAAGTTATTTATGGACGTTACTGCTCAGATTGTTTATTCTTAACTTTGTTAATTCGTACTGGGTGGGTAATAATAATATGGTTAATATTCTCATTTGTTTATCTTCGTTGAGAGAACCTAGCAAAAATATAAACAAATTGCTATAAATGCTGTAAATCGCATTGTTTCATCCGCATTTGTCAGTTTGGGATAACTTTTACTAACAATTTTTTTCATTTTGATCAGATGTCATCGCTATATAAGCTGTCCTAATTACGCAATCTCTTTCGTTTTATTCCCTTTTTAATGGCATAAATGTGAAAAATATATTGAACTCTACAACAGATCTAACACATCAGCAATAATAGGCAAATACAACAATTCGCTATTTACTTCTCTTTTCACTTTTTAGATTTTCTTTGTACTATATATTACGGCGACGAACAATTAGATTTAGTATTTTTAATAATCACTTGTTTTGATGTCAACGTGTGTATTTTTCCACTTTTTGAGTATGTGGTGATCTCTCTGGTTTAGGAAGTACAGATTGAACACCTCGTTTTACTCTTGTGTAACCTTGGCTTACATTTGTTGTACCAAATTTATCTTTTTTGCATAAGAAATATAATATATTCGCATACTTTGCACAGCCTGTGAATATTGTCGCGCTTTTTTGAATTTAGGTCTTGTACCTCAGTTATATATCTGTCTACACTTATATTATTTCCATAAAATATGTAAAAATTGAAATTTCTCATTTTGATACATCCTGATTAAATTTCTAATTGTTACGACCTCCTTGCTCTGCTGATCTTTCATTTGATTTAACTATTATACTAACCGTGTAAGCTCGTAAGCCCATCTACTGTTTATTTATGTAGTATGACGCCGCCTTCACCATTTTCTATACTAGAATATTCTATTTTCCCTCATCTTTGTGGTATAATCGTTGAAGTATTATATTGTCAATATAAGGAAACTGTATACTTATAATTCTCTTGGTCGTATAAACTTATTGTAAAATTTCTATAATTAATTAAAGGTTTACATTTATTAAAAAAGTTCGTCTCTAAAGTTGCAACTCTTTCTTTTAAGTCTTGACGAATTTCAAAGTTTCCTATTTATGATACTTCATTTTTTAGCCTTTAAAAATATATTTGTTGTTTAATTAATTTTTAGTCTTATTTGGCTTTGTATTAAGAAACTATCTAAAGAAAATTTATGAAAATTTAAATTTTGCTTAAAAAATACGTCAACACATTTTCCTCCAAAGTTGATCCTTATACGGATATCAGCAATAATGGTGATAAGATATCAACGATAGTATTAAACAGAAACAAAGTATTTATAGCAGATGTTCGAAATGCAGACTGTTCATTTCCAGACAGTAACATATTCTTTTTTCAAAACCACTGCTAACTCTGGACATTTCCGACGTTACAGCTTGAAAAACGTGTATTATGCGTATCATACGGTGTGGTGTTGTCGGAGGCGCATAGTAAACAATTCCTGTTATGTATTACCATAAAAAGAAATTTGGTGTAGTGAAGTCCGGTGATTTGAGGGGCCAATTTTGAAATCCATTCTTTCTACCAATCCACCTGTTTTGAAAGTAGGAATTTAAAAATTGTCGAATATCGCGATGATAATGATGCAGAGCTCCATCAAATTGAACCCACATTATTATTCTGATGTTTAATCTAATAATACTGGAAGTTGGTGTAAAATAAAATCAAAAACCAGCATACCCTTTAAACGTTCTTCACAAAATAGGGCCCAATTAAGTGTGGGCCCAGTATTCCACCTTACATATCAACAGACCACCTATACCGATTTCTCATACTCTGTACCGATGCGGATTCAAATAATAATAATAACGCAAGTTGTGCCTATTCACGAGACCATTGTTATGAAAAGCACACTTATCACTAAATAACACATTATCAAGAAAGTTCATTTTCTGCCACTTTATTTAACACCCACATACAAAATTCAGTTCGGTTGTCAAAATAATTTCCAGAAAGTTCTTGGCAAAGCTGGAGTTTGTAAGTATGAAATCTGTGCTTTTTAAGAATTCTTGAAATACTTGCTTGACTAACGTTAGCACTTTCGGATATCTTATTTTAACTAATATTGGGATTTTCTATAATAGAACGAACTACCGTAAAACATTTCCTTCATCTTCAGTTACTGATTTTCTTGAAATAAATTGTTTATAACTGACACTTGCAATTTAAACTAGTTAAACAATCTCTCAAAAACGGCTGACTTACGATGGTATCTTTCGGGAAACCTTTGAGCATAAACTTGAGAAGCCAATAAGCAATTGTGATGACACTCTCCAAGAACAAGAATCTTATCAATACGCTCTTCTTTTGAACTTCCACAATCATAAAAATAATAACATTAGAGCAATAACAGACTTTGCAGCCTAAATTATCAGATTAAATGAATTATCTGACATTTCTAAATAGCATAGGAAACTAGATAAATTAGAACCTTTATTTAAAGAACTCCAAATGGCGCAAAAATTATTATTTGGCGTGTTTTATAAAAACGCGATGACTTATCCATAGAACACTCTAATACCTTTCGGTAGGTAACTAAAGGTACATTTCCCGGTAAGAAAAGAATATGGCGTCATATGTAAATTCATTATAGCTACTTAAACTTCTTATTTGATTATTTTCACGTTTTGGACGCCCTATATAAGATGGCAAGGTTATTATAATAGGGATATAGAATATTATGTACTGTTATACTCCACCGGAAATTTCGCTTACATAACTTAAATACTTGAAACATGAAAATTAGGTTAGATCACGAAAACATTAAATTGTTTAGAAAACCTTAAGGTTTATGTACTATAAACCTTACTCGAACATACACTTATTTTCATCAGAGAATCCAAACATGCAATAATATACATTTTGAGACCTTAAGTTACTGGCTGTACATCACAGAACTCAATAACTCGCAAGCAAGATGAAAATTTCCGATTAAATAAATCGTGGCATCCCTAAAACAAGGCAGACTGGTCTACCTTAAGTTGTGGAATGTCTACGTATGTTGCTGTGTTTTTTCTTAGGCCTCAGAGTAAACGCTTTCCCAAACAAGTGTGTTAAGTACTATTTGACCCTTTGGCTTTAAACAAAAAAAAACGAAAGTTGATATCTCAATCAATTGCGACACTGCGAATTTTTTAAGGGAGACCTTGCACGTACGGTAATACCCTACTTGCGCCGCGTAGGCTCAACGCACGAAACTCCCTTAAATGGTCACGGTGTGCTTATTTGTTAAGATATCCACTTCTGGTTTTGTTCGAAAGGTATAGGATCAGAGAGTATGCGGTATTAATTCGAACTCGCTAGCTCCTTCCTTCGAACCTTAACAAGGTTCAAAAGGAAAGTAGACCCAAAAGTTCAGGGTCATTTCCGGATAGACCGAAGTAGTCAGTCCTTTGGCTTTGAAATAAAAAAAAACGATATTTTAACAAGTAATGATTGTAAAGGGAAATCCGTTTTAACAGGTCCTTAATTTGCATGTCAAGTGTAGGTGTGAATTACATTATAATTTAAAATACTTATGTTGTGTTTTCTGTTTCCATTTGATATAAATTTAAACGTTTTGATAAAAATTACAGTTATCTTCCTCAGTAAATGATAATATTTTTAAAAACTAATTGATTTATGAAATGAAATTTATGAACATGAAAAGGTAAACGTACGCCTGCTACTAATATAACTGTTTAATAAACCGACTAACAGACAAAAACTAACAATAATCGAAGACCTTTTTCTAGTGTCTTGAAGTTACTTGAATTTTGATGTATCTTGATAGCTTCACGTTGTAAACGAGCATAATAAGTTTAATTTGACAATATTTCTGTATTATTAAATTAAATTTCGTTATTCAAGAAATTAAAAGCATTCTCAGCTAGTATATATATATATATATATATATATATATATATATATATATATATATATATATATATATATATATTTTATATGTAGTTGTGTGTGTGCGTGGTGTGTGCGTGCGTGTGCGTGCGTGTGTGCGTCGTGTGCGTCGTGCGGTGGTGGGGTGGGCTGGCGCCCGGGGCAGCGGTCGGGCGAGTGGGCTGGCGGGCGGGCAGGCGTGCGTGCGTGCGTGCGTCACGTGCGTGCGTGCCTGCGTGCGTGCTTGCTGTAGGGTGTGGTGTGTGTGGTGTGTGTGTGTGTGTGTGTGTGTGTGTGTGTGTGTGTGTGTGTTTTGTTTGAAAACTTAGGTTTTGAATTTTCTTCCACTTTATATTAACTTCCATACTGCGAAGCTGTATTTTTCCTAAACCCTAATGTTTACAATGCTTGTATTCACTACAAGTGATGCAGGAAAGCTGGCTAACTTGAAAAACGTTGCTAGACCAACTTACTTCATGTATCTTCATCGTTCCTTGAAAAACTTGCATATGATCTGGAAGAATATCATCTATATTTTTCATTTTTCCTGAATCTTTTAGTAGAATCTTGACTGTGATGGAATCTTTTAATGCTTCTACAAACTATTTGAAATCTGGAATGTCTCCACTCATGGCTACCAGGAGATCAGCTTTTCGTTTCACCACACTCCCGATCCAATCAGGAGCACCCTTCCCGTGTTCGCTCTCACTATAGCGCCAACGTCGACGATTAACCCCCAAGCAACTGGCAAGGTGATTTGCCATTAGAAAAAACATTTTTTGTCTTTAAATTGTGTAGGAGGACCGTCTGACAAAAAATGAACAGATTCTACACGTGGGATGATTTTTTGAATTTATATGGTGGCCAATTGTAAGTGAGCACATATTTCTGACGGATCATGTCTTAAGTTATCTGATATATAACTACAGTATGTTACCTGGGGTTTCGAGCCCCCAAAATGTTCTCATTGTATTTTGGGAGAGATGTTTATGATACCGATCATGTTCCTGGATCAGAGCAACTCACTACATCTGAAATAGTTGTAGTGATTTTGTTTCAGCAACACTTAGAACAGGGACGAGAAATAATTGTCGATAATTGGTATATGTCCTTGAGACTAGCTGAGTTTTACTCACAAAAACACTTATGTTTTGTTATGAACGAATAAGTTCAAAGGTAAATATGTAATTAAAATTATTATTAATTTTATTAAATACATAAATAAAAAGTTTACCTCCAGTAGGATTTGAACCTACGACCTGTACTTTGCTAGAGTACCGCGCTAACCAACTGCGTCATCAAGGTTCAAGCCCCAATCGATGTAAATTTTGTCTTTATGTATGTAGAACTGATGTAAATTCTAAATATAATGAGAATTACAATCAAATTACTTATAGTAATGGAATGTGAGCCTGCAATTTCCAAGGATTCACACATACCAAAGCAACTTGACTAATATTAAATTATTATAAGTCTTGTTATGAATGAATAAGTTCAAAGGTAAATATGTAATTAAAAATTATGAATTTACATCAGTTCTACATACATAAAGACAAAATTTACATCGATTGGGGCTTGAACCTTGATGGCGCAGTTGGTTAGCGCGGTACTCTAGCAAAGTACAGGTCGTAGGTTCAAATCCTACTCGAGGTAAACTTTTAGTTATGTATTTAATAAAATTAATAATAATTTTTAATTACTTATGTAACTGGTTCAATTCGACCTGGCAGAGGTGTACCTAAGGAACTTAAAGAAATATATTTTAACTCATCTCAAACGTGCTTTGTGCGAAAGGTTGATGTTTTGATTCTCCTGTACAAAGACAAAAGAGACGTTTTCCTTTTGACTACTAACTACACTGCCGGATTTATAGAACGAGCACGTTATCAACCGTCAGTGTCTAATTACGTTATGTATCAAAAATCATCTCCATTGAGTACTACAATGTAACTATGGGCGTTGTAAATGCAGTTGTCCAAGACATTGAACCCTATGACTGCACCAGAAAAAGTTATAGCTGGTTCAAAAAATTCGTTTGCATTCAATTCCACGTATGGTTCTATTATGAACATGTCATTACATCACTATGATAACTTTACAATTGATGAAGTAACAATAATATAGAGCATAAAATTATAAAAAAAATAAATAAAACTTAAGATTTAAAACATATAATAATAATAATTTCTATTAAGTATCAGTTATTTTCTCCTTTTTTTTAGTGTAAGGTTGTGTTAACAGACGTGTATAAATGGTACTTAAAGTTTTTCGTGTTTGATTAACGATACGTTGATTTCAAATAGCATTTGATATGCTTGCTGTAAATGTTGCTGTAGGAGTTTATGATGCGCGGTATACAGAATAGCCTACTTACAAGAAAAGAGTTTTTGGGCGATTGGCGCCGCCAGTATACATCGTGCCGTCTTTCCTAGCCGGACTGAGGAAAATATCATAAACGTTCTAGCGTATACAGAATTTAGTCCTCTGGGCAATTCTAGAGATATTTTTAACGACCAAGGCATTACCCAAACTACCGTCAAAGAAATTTTAAAATACCATAGGTAGGTGCATATAAAACGTAATGCCCTGAAATATATAACTCGTCTTACTAATATCGTTCAATAAATAAGGTTTTATTTCAAATTTAGGCTACACCCATACCATGCAGTTCTCCAACAAGCAATAACACCACTCGATTTTGATAGGAGGCTTGATTATTGCCATTGGTAGCTAAACATGGTAACTCAAAATCCTAGACTATTATCGAATATACTATGGGCCAATCCTCATTGGATGAATGAGGTACAGCATCAAGGCAGGTGGAGCGTAAACGTTTGGTGCGATATGTTGGGAGGAATGTTAATTGGGCCATGTATATTTAATGAAAATTTGACAGGTAAAATTTACTACAATTTTCTGACCAACGAATTGTCAGTTCTTTTAGAAGACGTGCCATTAGAAACACGCCAAAACGTGTTTTTTCAGCATGATGGGTGTCCAGTCCATTGGAGACAACATTTCCTGACTGATGGGTAGGAAGTGGTAGTTTATATCCGTGGCTAGCCAGGTACTTATAATAAGAGTAACAGAAACAGAATGGGCTTGGTGTCAACTTAAAGCCTGTTTATTTTTTGCGTTGTATAGCTGTAACATTTCTTTTAAAGTGCACTTTAAGGACCATTTCTACGATCAAACAATGCAAAGTGTTAGTTATTTGGGGTTTGCGACGCCATAGGTAAGTTTACAGGTACATAAAACAAAATTACTGGCTAAAATGGTATGAAATTTCGGTGTGTTGTGAAACCAACCTTTGTTAATACGAGTTCAAAATTTTATTATCAAAATTTTATTTTTGTAGACGCTATAGACGATTCTGTAGGACATTGTATTCTCGGGAGTGGTAGGTCGCAGGAGCATTGGACATACACGAACGTTTTCGTTGTATATCAATAATCAAATGAAACTCATTTAAAACCCAAAATTTTGTCATGTTTTTGGAAGACAATTTTTAATTAATTTCAACTTTTACGTCACCACTTAGGCAACAAACAGCGAGCCTGTGGTCGCGTCTGTGTCCATTAGAATATTACCCTTCACGCTCTAGGTGCGGGTGTATGCATGTGTCTTTGATTTTATAATTTTCTTCGCCAATAATTTGCTAATTACAATTACAAAAATGTGCAACTACCAGACAAGGTTGTCCTTGAATGCGAAGATAAGATAATTAGCTACTCTGATAATAAATTAGGAAATGCAAAGGTATTTTAACTAATTGGATATAACATGTTCGCTGTCATAATATATTTGCAACTATTTGTGAAATTTAAATGATGGTATTTAAATTATGGTACATGAAAGTTCACCTAATTTCAGTAATGTTTATAGCATTCTGAAGACAAGATAACTAAAGTTCGTTCCAGAATATCAGAGAGCAATAAATGATGTTAATAGTGAAACAGTATCGTTTTTTTTTTTTGGCATGGAAGCGGCAAATTGAAATCAGTATCAAACCGGTCTAGTTTAAACGAAGATGTTGTAAATGTGCAGCTTGCGACATATTGTGTTAAATAAAGACAGTTTTGCTAAACGGTAAACGAAAGGTGACCCTTTAAAATTCGACTTAATGCTGAGGATCAGATAACTCATAGACGTGCGGTTGGGATTCCTGTGTATTAAAAATTGTAAATTAATTATCAAACAATCCGAAGGCGTGAAAGTATTAACCATTTAGTTTAGATGTGGCTATTTCAAAATGGTGATGTTATGATTAATATAAAATAAGTATAAATGTAGTTTACATTTAAAGGTAGGTTTTGGAAACAAATGCGGTATGTAACTAACAATCAGTCTGTATAATCCTCATCCAATTCGGAAAAGCTGTCATCTTATCCTATGGATATTATAATGGGTTCTACAGTTTATTCCATTATTACATCAAGTTACCACATACGCTGTTCCACTTTAATTACATAAGCAATACACTTTTTTCACTTTCCTACTTTGTATATGGATTGCATTAAAATCTGTTGCACTTCAATTAATTCAAAAGTCGTATTATTACGACCTACTTCACTTTTTATTTCAGCCCAAACTACTCTACGCACAGAGTTCATCAATAACATAATTAACAAATTGTTTCTTATGCTGATTTGTTATAACCAAAAGTCCTGGTTTGAGCATAGTTTCATCAAATTGTACCTGTTTTGATGTTAACTATTTGACAATGGCTCATTTCTTCCATGGAGTTGTTGGTAAGCATTCAACTTGCCTAGAATGGTAACATGGTGACATTATCCAGGACAATTACAGCTGCCTGTGGAATGCTTGCTATCATTCGTTCAAAATATTCTTCAAAAACATCAGGGTTCATATCATCGTGACAATCCCTGTGTGCTTGCACTCAAGCACAGGTAAACCATTTTTAAGAATCCATTAGCGCTACCTATATGTGTAATAACTTAAACAAATTTTCTTAGAATTTCGGACGATCGTCGCTACCCTGTACTATAATGTATTTTCTGCTTCAATAAAGATTAGGTTTGTATTAATTTAATCTCAAACAATGTGTACGTAAGTAACAAGCTGCAGCTCCATTTCTTATTAAATGAAATGTTTAATTGATTTATCTAAATTTAAAAGAAAAGTGTGATAATGTCGTTACAAACGGTTTCTCTGCTGAAACATACATTAAGTGCACGTTAACAAACATTATTTGGTTTGATGATAATGTCGTCACAAACGGTTTCTCTGCTGAAACATACATTAAATGCACGTTAACAAACATTATTTGGTTTGACGAAAAAAAACTGACAGGTTACTTAGACAAAGACTTAGATATTAAACCACTTACTTTTTCTTTTGTATGTATTAATAGGTCATAATTACAATTACAAGTATACGAACATAAGAAACTGACAAATCAATATATTTTACAGACCTTATAGTGTATGCCTTGAATATGTACGCCACTGACCCTGTTACTGTATAAACTGCAGCAAAACGAAATAACAGATAAAAGTGTACTACTATCCAGGGTCGGGATGGGTAAGATGCACAAATTTCCCGCACAATAAGATGGTTTACCATACCAAATCAAAATAGGGGTTGAAATCGCTATAAAACCGGAAACGGGCGCCAGAGTATTTGAAATGTTAGAATAGGGAGGAAATGCCTAGTTACGATAGTCCACAGCTCGCTCAAAATACGCAAATAACTTGTACCTATACGTAATCTCCGTAGGCGTCTCTAGGACCAGTAGGTATTTGGCCAACCTGAAATTCTTCAAAACAAATATTTGTACGCTTAACTAAAATAATAGCGTGCCGCAAAATCAATCATTAATTTGGTAAAAAATAATAATTACGTTACGTTACAAAAGAACATCTACTTAAAGCAATTTCACTTCAACAAAGAATAAAAAGCAAACTTTTAAATTCTACGCATTGTTTTAAATTTGTATTTCTCAAATTACGTTTAATTATGCTCAAATCATAAAACAAGAAAAACATGCAATAATTCATCGGCCTCTATTGTACGTTATAATTAAATAATCACGAAAAGCTTTCAGCCGTAATTGTTTTATTTAAATCAAACACAATGTAATGACGTTAGTTCTAAGAGCAAATTAAAAAAAATCATTAACAATGCGTGTCGTCAGGTGCTGTGTAATAATAGGTTTACATTAAAAGTCCAATAACCTAAATCTATGTAATATGAAAACAATAAATAAAAAAACCACCAGAACCATCAAATTGTAAATACACATATTATGATCTTATCACCTAGGTTATCTCTCACTGGTGAAGCGAGCTAGCTCACGATGAAGATTTACTACACAACTGATTTAAATGTCCAAAAAATAAATGGTTATTTTTCTACAAATATATAATTAAGTTGCGCGTTCTAAACGTAGTTATCACACACAATTTCGATGTAAATCCATCAGTTTAAAACAAGAATAAAAAACACCTTCAAATAAATTTAGTTAATCAAAGTACGGATGGATACGTCTATATTGAAATTTAAACGGTAGAAATAAAGAAAAGTTAATCTTAAAAAACGTACTCAACCGTTTACACAAACATAACAAAAATAATACCAATGACACGCGATAAATTTATTAGCATTCGCCATCCATCACAATAAAAAACAGAAATGTTACCTTAAATGGAGATCCCGTTTTGTTACACAGCATCTGGAATGGACGCAGAGGGTAACCTCGACGATACGGTTGATGTTGGGGCGACGCTTTCAATTCCCAGTATCATATAGCTGGTCACTGCCTCCTTTTGCAACTTGCGTTTTGGTTCGAATTTTAATTGATCTTGTACACGCTAATATTTACATTAACCCGATAGTCGTTCACTTAATTTTCTTCTCGGTAACTATACACCACAAGCTGTATGATTTACAGCGCGGTACTTATTATCTTTACACCAATAATATAAGTTCTGAATAATTCTTAATATTTTAAACTGCGAAAAGCTTTATTTATTTACCGCAGGTTGTCTGATTTGCGGTAAAAATCAAAGCGAAACCTTCTCCAGAGGATAACGGGAGCACTTGGTACTTAAACACTCAACGCCGTTCTGCATCTCGATATATCCCTAATAACTAACTACACGTAACGATAAATTAGTCTCATGAAGGTAAAACAATTATATGATCAATTATTGAGTTTGTGAGGGGATGGACACCCTATAACGACAGTTCCTTCAAAGCGGACCTGATTTAACGTCGTTTCGCCGTAAACTTCGCTACGTTAACGATAAACTGTACGCTTCTAAGCCTATACAACCACTGCCACTATGAATAATTTCACTTGCGGTCACATTGTTTTTTATCCTTCCATTCTAATTAGCCAAAGAATTTAAATTTTCTACCTACGCGCATTGACCAATCCAAACTCTAAAATCATCGGGAGCGATTGCACTGTCCGCAAGCCTACTTCTACTCGAAACCTTATCTAAGTAATTTGATATATGGTTAATTGGAATTTTCAAGCAAACTAGTCTTTAATGATATGCATTTTAAGTCAAATTCTTTGTTTAAAGACAAACTCTTATCAACAAATGTGGTGTCCATCTGACAGCTAACTAAAACTTTGCAAAATGTACCTTACAATGTAATATTTCAATACGTTCTTTAATTTAATGCAATCCCAACCTGATTTAAATTAAATGTTCTCCAATTTAAAATACGAAAATGTAAATCCCATTCTCCTTTTAAACTTTACTTTTCTCAACAACAAAAGCTTCATTTTGCTTTAGAAAATACCAAAAAAAAATTAATAAGCCTTTTAAATACGTAAACGACAAAAGAAAACGTTACAATAGAAAAGTTTCTCCAACCATTAATGCGTTATTACTTCCAATTACGAGAACCTATACTACATTCAAGATGTTCGGTACCAAGAAATGATTTATAATTCGAAAACTATCAGCAACTCCTTGATAAATCATGGATACATGACAACTATCGCTTTTAAGATGATTTATTACTGTCTGGTATTCGGGGACGTACTATAACTACTCTGATAATCCATTAGCAATTATTTGTCAAAGTGAAATGATTATGGTATAATGTAACTAATAATAACAGGGATTACAAAAATACATCCGCGCCTAGAACGTGAACAGTAACCTTCCAATGGACGCAGAACACAGCCACGCTGTTCGTTGCCGAGGCGGTGATGTAAGAACATGACAAAATTTTGGTTTTAAATGAGTCTCATTTTATTATTGATATCACGTTTGTGTAAATCTAATGCTCCTGCGACCTACCATTCTGATAATAAAACTTTGCACTCGTATTATCAAAGGTTGAGCTTACAAACTTCTAACATTTTATGCCATTTGTTATTTTTGTTATATACCTATGGCGTCGCAAACCCCAAAACTGGCACTTTGCATCCTTCGGCCGGCCGTAGAAATAGTCCATAAAGTGCATTTTCAAAAAGTTGTTACGCCTAAATAACGTAAAATACACAGGCTTTAAATTAACACAAAGCCCATTGAAATCGGCCCAACAGTTATTTTTTATTCAGCTTCTAGATTCAAGTATACTTTTGCACCGCCAGTAGGTCACCTGATCTGACTTGTTTGGATTTTTGTTTTGGGAAACGTTGTAGGATATTTAACCAAACCAACCACCACGAAGAATATGATAGAGCGAATAAGGAACGCCGTTCGCCGTATTCCAGAGGCCGAAGTAGAGCATGCTGTTTTGTCTGCGTGTGAGAGATTGCAGCTATGTATTGAGCAGGACGGGCGACAATTTGAACATTTGGGGTTTTACCAATTTTGAATTTTTGTCACGCCCTGAAAAATAATTATACTGTAACATTTAAAATTTTCGAGAAAATTGTAAAAATTACGGCTTTAACACAAAATGCCAGAAAAAAGCTGAACCGATAATGTTAACGCTATATTAGAAGCACCCAAGAACACTTTCTCAAGCATTTACCTCTCCTCCACCGCTAATTTAACAAAATAGAGAAAATGCTAAATAAGGAAAAGTGTCTAAGCTTATGTAGTTTATAATAAAGCTATTTTGGACATATCCTGATGATGCCGATTTTACCCGACGAAAGTCCTTCGCGGACTGAGAGTCCGCTCATATTATATTATTTCACCATTTCATTGGTTTATCAGATAGACAAAAGCAGTTTCATGACTTTTAATCTTTTCTACCCTCTATCAGCGGAGTATCAGTACGCTGGGATTGTTTATTGCATATTTTATAATTTCTTTACAACTCCCAACAGTTATTTTAGGTTCAGTATTTCAGGAAAAAGGTAAGAATTTAATCTTGATAAAATAATAACAAGTAATATTGTATTTTAGGGCTATGGCTGATCCACAAGAGCAACAATTACTTCAATGGTTCAATGAACTCCAACAACAGGCATCAAATGAAGCAGAACCAGATAATAGGTTACTTAGTGACCATTTCTCTGATAGTGAACAGTAGGGGCGGAAGAGGACATTCCTATTCCAAATAACTTATACAAAGGGAAGACCGGGATGCAGTTGAGTGACCACCCAATAGGTAGTAGACGTGAACGGGCTCCAGTTGACAATATTGTCAAAGTATTACCTGGCGTTTGTGGACAACTGGCTAAAGGTGCTGTTACTACAGTAGAAACATTTCAGCTTTTTTTCTGAAGAAGTTGTACTTGAAATTGTTAGATGCACCAACCTATATTTTGAAAAAGTTCGTCCAAACTATGGCACGTAACATAAATGTAGAATTGAAAGCCTGTTTGGGCCGTTTCTTGAGCGGTATTCATAAATCTTCTTATACAAATATGTAAGATCTTTGGGAAATCGACGGCACTGGCGTAGAGTGTTTGAGGCTGACTCCAAACATGTGTAGATTTCGATTTCTTCTAAAGTGCAAAGGTTTTTACGATATAAGGACAAGGGATGAAAGAACTCTCACCGATAAACTTGCACCAATTCGATTTATTCTTGACAATTCTGTTCAGAACAAGTAACCATGGACGAGATACTCGACCCTTTTCGCGGATAATGCAAATTCCGCCAATACATTCCGTCAAAGCCGGCAAAGTACGGCATAAACATTTTGCTTTATGTGATCCAAAATTTGGTATAACTTCTCACTTGGAGGTATACTGTGGTACTCAAAATCTTGGGCCTTACTTGGTAGGGAGTAATTCTTACGAGATTTTCTAGCGGCTAGGACAAAATATTTCAGGATCCGGTAGGAACATAGCTATGGGTAACTGGTGTACGTCAATACCACTAGCCCTTAATTTATTAAAAATGACAAATTAATACTGGTAGGGACAGTCAGGAAAAATAAAAGAAGGATTCCACAATTTATGAATATTATCCGCGATAGGCCTCCTCATTCCAGTATATTTTCTTTTACTAAGGAACGTAGTCTTGTTTCGAACAAGCCAAAGAAATTGTGCTTGTTTCTATCAGCATTTCACGAATGTGACAATGTTGATGGGCCTCAAAACCAGAAATGATAAAGTAGTAACACTTTACAATATGCGGGACAGAAAAGGTAGAAAAGCCCTTATTCTGTTTCCAGAGTAACAAGACGATGGCCACTAGTGATTTTTATTCATTATTGAACATTGGCGGAATAAATGCTCATATTATTTATAAAACAAACAACAACTCAACAGTTGAACGGAGAAGTTTCTTAAAAACATTGATCAGCGAACTCCTGCACACCTGTCATCTTCAAAAATTACAAAGTCAACGATTGCCAGCCTCAATCAAATTATGTTTGCACGAAATTTTAGAACAAAATGAAATAAATTCAGCGTTTGGAACTAGGAGATGATGCTTCCTATGTGATAGGAAAAAAACCGGCCAGCTCGATTCAGCTGTGTGCAATGCAAACAATTAATTTTTCTGCAACATAGTTCCGCTATGATTTGTCTTAACTGCCACAGTAATGATGGCGGATCTAACCAAACCGACTCAGAATCAAACAATGTAAATTTGACATTTTTAGCATTTCAAAATTATTAATTAGTTTAACTCGTATGTATGATATCGTCTTTTAAATATTACTATTACTTTTCTATCAATATACGAGGTCTGAAATAAAATAATGAGGTTAGTTTGATAACACTTTTATTTACAATATAATCAAACGTGGACCCTATCTCCTTCAAAATAGTTTCCTTGGTAGCCACACAACGCTTCATCCGGTTTTTCCACTCTTGATAGATTTGCTGGAACTCAGAAACTGGAATATCCTTCAGCTGGTCAGTTACAGTTTTTTAATGTCCTTTAGTGTTCCAAAATGCTGCCTTTTGAGGTAGTTTTTCAATTTAGGAACAGGAAAAAGTCACATGGGCTCAAGCTAGGAGAATAGGGTGTTTGAGGAACGACAGGAATGTTTTGTTTGTCAAAACTCGGTAATTGAGAGCGCAGTATAACAAAGTGCACTGTCATGATGCAGCATCCAGTCGTCTTTGATGGCAGGTCTCATACGGGCAACTCTTTTCTGAAGTCTTTCAAGGATTTCTCGGTAAACATAACACAAAATTTGATCGCACAACGTTGCTCGAAATTTGTTCCACTCATTTTTGAACGGACAATAAAAACTTGTTTTACAAGAAGTTTGCTTAGGTACATGTCACCTGACAATAGTAGACTAAAAATAGGAATGCTTACTGTTTTATCAGCTCTTCAGCTAAACATGTGACTACTTGTCAGAGTTACAGTGTTGCCAGATTGACTGTAAAAATATAAGTATCATTACTTTATGTACAAGCCTCGTAGTATGTTTTACTTTTTCTCTTTTCTTTCATTAAAAATTAATAAAGTTAGTTGATTATTTTATTGCAAACCTATTTAAAGGGTGTTTTTATAAGAAACTTTATAACGCGTCAAATATTTTTGTAGTTTTTTCATTCTTAGTATAGTTTAAATGTAAGGTGGTCGACAATAAATCAGTTTATAGTATTCTGCGTCTCTTAACCGACTTAGTCCCCTAATGACCTATTTCTTGTTCTTTATGATGGTCTAAAGTAAACAGAAAGAAAGGCAGAGATTGTGAGAATCATAGGAAGTGTGCAGACCCAGTTGTGTGATGTATCTCTTGAGAAGTGCACATATCTAAGTACTTGTTAAGCATCGATATGGGTTAGCTAGCATTTTGATAACGCATTATTGTAGCAAACATGCATGTTAATTTGTGTGCGCTGATATAAATTGTGACGTCATTTGAGTATGCACCAGTTAGTGCGGTAGACTCAACGTGTTGGTATATGAGAGTTGATATCAAGTAGGATATAGTTTGATTGCACGTTGATGTCGAAAGCTCCTAACTATTAGCTGTGAAAACGGTGCCATACCTTCGAACTGTGCTGCAAGTGGGGGGCCTGTGTCTTGCTGGTGTTTCAAATAACACGAATAGGTAAAATGGTGGCGTAATTATGACACCCTAATATCGATTCGTTGGAACCCAAACTGTTTAGCGACAGTTATGTGTCCGGGGAAGCCTACACTTATTTCAGGTGGCACCAGCTAGTTGTTGAAGAAGTAATTATTATAATTAATCCACAAATAGAATCGATGTAAAATATCAAGAATGGATCATAGAATAAAGAAGGGCTGAAAGGCTCCCGATGAGTACACCTAAAAATAAGATTATGCAGAACAGTAATTGTAATCTTTCTTGCATGTTTCCTCAATATCTCTTACCAAATAACTCGGAGGGATTGAATTGCATTGCGATACTCACGTAAGTAACGAGTAGACGCTGCGACAATCCGGGTTTAGATTAGGGTTGCTACTACCGCCGGGTTAAGAGAAAAAGCCGATTATCTAATTTCGTGTTCGTGTACGTACCCTATCCGTCATCGCAGAAACCTGAAACTAATTTGCAGAAATTTATCTTGGTCACCTTTACTACCAATATATTTTTCCTGTGCGATGCGTAGTTTCTTATATACAGTCGACCTCCTTTATTAATGGACCACCCGGTACAATTTGCTAGACCCGAAAAACAAAACATCGATAAAAGATTAGAAGAAATATAGCTGTGACGTGTTTGAAAATGAGTTATGTCGGAAGAACTCACAGAGGCAGACCACTCAGTCTTCCCTGTACATCAAAAAACCAAACTTTTGTCAATACGCGTTTTGTTGGACAAAATCAAATTTTGGAGAAAATCGAAAAGCAGCACCTACGCCAGCTTGCTTTATGTATTAAGAAACTTCTTCAAAAAGTGTAATGCAACATAATGTATAACTTGCTTCCCAAAATTCCACCACTCAAAAATTCTACTTTTCTTTTATTAAGTGCTGGCATTCTATTTAAATTTTTATTATCAATATTGTAGCATCCCCCAGGTACGCTATCTTGAAAAGTGTAATTTAAACTTACTTGAAAGAATGCAAATTCAAGCACAAAACAATCGATAAGTGATTTATCTTGACTTTACTAACAATAATGTTACTATTACTCAAATTGATTGCTTGCCTTGCATGAACCTTCCTTACAATAATTAAAAGTTAAGAATTTATTTACAAGTCTGATATTTAATTAGTCACAAACCTCAAATATGATCAAACGAAGTGGCCGTCTAGTGGCAGGTACGCTGAACTATTTGAATTAGATAGGCTGGATCAGGTAAGTGTTGCATCAGGTGGGGCAGGTAAACTGCTCACATTGAAATCAACGAGCTTTACCCATTGGTCGTTCAGCCAGTTAATGTACTATTGTGGGAAAGAACCACTAATAAAACCCACTTTATTCATAAATAAGTAATTTCACAAGAACATTAATAAATAAAATAACAAAAAAGAATGAAAGGGTAAATAACAAAACACCATTAAATCAGGTTAAAGTTGGTACAAAATTATAGCATTAAGAGAAAAATAAATAAAAATCAGTTTAGTTACACATAAACACAATAAAAACTCATGTAGTCAGGCCCACAATTGTTTCAAAAATAATCAGAATAAAATTGTAATGTGGCCCTTTAAAACTAATCCGGTCTTTAAGTAAATAAGCAAATAAAGCAATAAAGAAAATTACGGTAAGCATAAAATAACACATATATACCGGGTGGTCGTAAAGTAAGGAATAAATTCAATATCTCGTAAAGCAAAATTTTTTTCAAAAATCGCTCGGACCCGTCGATTTTATATTTTTCGGGGCATATTTTGCGAAAAAAAAATTTTATACAGGGTGTCTCAAAAAGATTTGCTAAAAAATTTTTTTCAAATTGCAACCCAATTTTTTTATTGCATTTTTGGATTACCCTTACAATTCTAAACATTTGTCATGTAGCATGTGCTATACCTAAGTCCAAGCGTTTTGGAGTTATTCGCATTCAAAGTTTAAAATTAAAAAGATCATGAAGAAAACGAAAAATAAAATAATTTTTATAACGTTTTATTATATCGAAAACAAAGATTCGTAAACTTAAAATAATTTTATTTCAGCAAATGTTCGAAATGTCCTCCGTTAGTAAACTGACAATAGCCTAATCGATCTACAAATTCATGCTGCACATTTCGAACCATTTCGGGCGTTATTCGACGTATTTCTTGACGGATGCGTTGTTTTAAATCATCTAGATTTGTCGGTTGGCTTTTAAATACCTTGCCTTTAAGGTACCCTGTATAAAATTTTTTTTCGCAAAATACGCCCGAAAAAATATAAAATCGACGGGTCCGAGCGATTTTTGAAAAAATGTGCTTTACGAGATATTGAATTTATTCCTTACTTTACGACGACCCGGTATAATATATTATATATATATATATATATATATATATATATATATATATATATATATATATATAGTGATGATATTTACTAATTTACAAAATGGGGATAGAGTTTATATAAATTTTGTAATTTACTTAAAAATGCTCGAACTAACTCAGTATCTCCTTGGGGATAGGGCTCAATTGCTTTTTAATTATAGTTGGCAAATAAAATAAATATATTTTGAACTTTTAATTATTAAAAATTTAAGTCTTCAAAATCTTTTCGTTAAATCAAAAGAAATTTCTATTTTACACCTGGAAATATTCATATTAATAACTAAATTGTATTATGTAACTAGTAGTTTCAATGTGAAACAGACTTTGTTGAATTGGCACAAATTACGCATGCGTTGCGTCCTTACTAACTTAATTAAATACAGCCTGTCAAAAATTTCACCAAAAGATCTAAAATTAGGGAGTACAATTTTAATTTTGTTTAAAGTAAAATTATTATTTTATAATTACACCGGTTTATTGACTTTTCAGATATTGATACATGTTGTCGCACAAACATTTACACATTATTTAAAAAAACATAAATACAGGACATCAAAAGAAAATAATCAATCCAATAAGGTTACGATAGAGAAACTTAACTCACATGTGTTGTTGCAAATTTCAAATAATGGGCACGTTAGGTTGTTCCATATTAAAACATTGGACGTAGATTTCTTTCCATGTTTCGATGATGCTGCCCTGCTGTTCAAAATGTGCTGTTTATATTCCATAACTTCATCCAAATCCAATAACTGCTGAATACTCTTCCTCGTGGTAAATGCGATGTGCTTTATTTATGTATTTAAATGTTGTTTTAAATATTTAATAATTTTTCGGATTTATCTTGTATTTTAATTTTATATAAATTTTTATATTTACTTACACTTTTATTTTAGATGTCATTATGAAGTTAAATTTACTTTATAATCTCATCACTTTCAACAAAATAAACATCAAATCCAAAATAACTGAAGGATTTTATTGACATAAAAAAATGCACATCACCCGATGTTTAAACACGATTTTGAAATCAAACAATAACAATATTATCGACAAATATAATCGGTAACCTTAGTTTTAAATTTTGCTATAGGTTAAAACAATTGTTTCTGAACTCTCAACTCTACGTTGATCGCGTTTCAAATTCGATAATGTTAACGAAACTTGTAACTTACATGTTAACAAAAACAACACTAACACTATGACTTGTTAGTCATAAAAATTACAAAGGCAAGAGAATGAGAAATCAGGAGCAATTCCTTTTTACTTTTCTCCTGCATACTAAATTTTCAATTTTTTTCTACATAACACACAAAAGATCCTAGCATCTGAGTGGTCTAAACAAAATTGTTAAATTAACTAAAACATAAAGTATGCTACATCTTTTTAAATCAAATCGGATTTACTTTATAAATACAAATTTGGAATCAGGGCAACTTTCCGCATAAAAGACACCTCATAAGCCCTATTTCGCTTCGAAAATTTAAATTTTGACAACTTTAAATCTAAATTTACTAATATCTAAAAATTTTACATTTTACAACTAAACTAATTACATATTTAGCATCTACATAAAAACTGTATCAGAAACCTACTATTATATGTTTTTATAGTTTATTCTAAACTTATCGTATCCTATAAAACCATAAATTTGTAAAATTCTTAAATGTAGTACTTAACCTAACTTAACATAAATTACTTTTAACTTGCGTTTTAAACGTCTATATTACTTGAAATGTTCATCTAATGTGTTCTTATATCTGTCTCTAACACAAATACTGTTCATTTGTACTCCATAGTTCATAATTTTGTCATTTCACATTTCCATATTGTTAACACATTTTGTCAATTTTGTATACAATTTGTAATTATATATTAAATATCATACTGCACAAATATTGTTCATGTTCTTAGTTATGTTTCTAAATCACTACCACCTCTTACGCACGTTTTAAACACTTTGTCTGTGAATTACTAATATACTGTGTTCGTACCATAACCCTTTTTATAGTTCATAGAATTTATGCATTGTACCTATTACTATACATGTTCTACATATTAGAATTATTGAACTTCATGTGATCAATATCTGTCATGTGTTTAAAATGGTTAAATTAATTGATGAAAATGTGAAATTACTTAAATATGTTAAACGAAACTAATCGTACATACTAATATGAATCGTGTTGACCTTTCTCACATGCTACTGGTATAGCTCATTGCTTTTATAAATATAACAACCTTGTGCATACCCCACAAAGCCTGTTTTGTTAGATAAAACCATATTTTTACACTCGTATAATATTTTTCTTTCAAAATGAACTGTATACTTTTTAATTTTATTTAAACTTGCATGTTATAAAGAATTTAAACTCGATAAACTCTAGCCCTGTATTGTGCCTATTTCTAACCATCGCAATATATATATATATATATATATATATATATATATATATATATATATATATATATATATATATATATATATATATATATATATATATATATATATATATATTTTCTATTTAGATTTCCACAAGTATGTTTAAATAAGACAATTTTTCTTTAAAACTTGTGTAAATAAACGTAAAATTAATTCAACGTTTCGGGAACGTCCTTTGTTCCCTTTGTCAAGAATTTATTTGACAATTACAGAAATTGAAATAAGGTAACTATTTTTATCAAGTACAAAATATGAAACAAGGTAACTAATTTAATTTTAATCTGGACGAGTGTGTTTGACTTCGGGTAGTTGGTCTAGTATGTGATGTAGAAGGTGCAGAAGTGGGGACGCCAGGAATAGTTGCGGCATAAGTGTTTGAAATTTCTGGAAGATTTGGCGTTGATTGAAATGTAGAATCAACTTGTTTAATGATATTCTCCAAATTTGTGGCATTCTAAAAGTGTCATCTCGTTTATTGAGGGCGTTTGGTCTTCTTTCAATTTCAACTGCTTCTCTAATAATTCTTGCTTGTAAGGTATATAGAGGTGCAATTAAACGGATATCGTTGGTATTAATTTGGTGTCCTGTATCTAAATGATGTGTATTGTGCCTATTTCTAACCATCTCAATATATATATATATATATATATATATATATATATATATATATATATATATATATATATATATATATATATATATATATATTTTCTATTTAGATTTCCACAAGTATTCATGTTTAAATAAGACAATTTTTCTTTAAACTTGTGTAAATAAACGTAAAATTAATTCAACGTTTCGGGAACGTCCTTTGTTCCTTTGTCAAGAATTTATTTGACAATTACAGAAATTGAAATAAGGTAACTATTTTTATCAAGTACAAAATATGAAACAAGGTAACTAATTTAATTTTAATCTGGACGAGTGTGTTTGACTTCGGGTAGTTGGTCTAGTATGTGATGTAGAAGGTGCAGAAGTGGGGACGCCAGGAATAGTTGCGGCATAAGTGTTTGAAATTTCTGGAAGATTTGGCGTTGATTGAAATGTAGAATCAACTTGTTTAATGATATTCTTCCAAATTTGTGGCATTCTAGAAGTGTCATCTCGTTTATTGAGGGCGTTTGGTCTTCTTTCAATTTCAACTGCTTCTCTAATAATTCTTGCTTGTAAGGTATATAGAGGTGCAATTAAACGGATATCGTTGGTATTAATTTGGTGTCCTGTATCTAAATGATGTGTAGCTAAAGACGATGAAGGATTGTGCTGTTTAAGTGCTAGTTGGTGTTCATCGGCTCTCGCATATAATATTCTGTTAGTTTGTCCTATATACGTTCTTCGACAGTTGTTGCACGGTATCTCGTACACTCCTTGGCTTTCATTAGGAATTTTGTCTTTGGGGTTTCTTAAAAGTTGGGACAAAGTTGAATGTGGTTTGAATACCGGTCTGAAGTCGTTTTGGGAAATTTCTTTGCTATTCTGTCTGTAATTCCGTCATTTGGAGCCAAGGGTACAATTTTGAGTTTGTGTAGAAAATCATAAGAGTTTTTGATGTAGGATACAGCATTTTCACAAATCGGTTGAATAACTTTGGTTAGATAACGAGCAAGGTCATGAGTCGGAGAATTGAATGCACTGACGATAGGGCGTAATGGCCAGTTTTCCTTATGTATTTTTGGGAGTCCGTATATTTTGGGGATTCTTGAACTCTTCTCTCTTGGAATTAGTTTCTGTTTTGTTTCTTTGTCTAATTTTGTAGAATTAATGATAGATTTTGTTGTTTTTCTATGTAGGTGGTAGGATTGTACTGATTTTTCTTATATTCTGAAGAAGTTAGCAATTCAGACATCTTGTGGTGATAGTCTTTGGAGTTCACAATGACAGTAGCGTTTCCTTTGTCAGCGGTAGTATTAATATTTGGTCGTCATTTTGATTTGGTGTAACATTTGGAGGTCTTGTTTTAAAGAAAAATTGTCTTATTTAAATATATATATATATATATATATATATATATATATATAAATTGGGATGTATTTGATTATTTTTACTTTGATTTTATAAAAGCAACTTATGCAAACGTGGGGAAAAGTATTTAATTATATTTATATTTAAAGTTTGGGAAAGATATTTATTAAATGTTTATTATTATGTTATATTGCACCGAACTAGCTCAGGGATCTCAATTGGGGAAAGGGTTCAGGGATTTAGTTGAAGATAAAATTTTTAATTTAAGAAATATCCTATATGTAATTGAATTTAACGTATAAAATTTGCTCTGAATAGAATTTGCTTTCTAACGCATGCGTTAATGAAGTTAAGTGAAAATAAGTAAAGCTGTCAAAAATGTCAAATAATTAAGAAACTTTAATGTTTGGATCAAAATGAAAATTTAGAAAAGAAAAGGAAATTATTAGCTTCACAGGTGTTTACACAAGTAAATAATTGAAATTCTTAATTAATAACATATAACAAAAATAAATTGCAGGTAAATACCAATAAACAGGGTTATAAATTTTTAAGACTCACATATACAGTCCTTCCTGTCGATAGAATGATGTCTTCAAAACTTCAGCTGGATGCAGGCAATGTTCACTCGGCTACTGTTGTTACTAATATCCAACTGCTATCTCGGTTCTCGAAGACACCAACTTCCAAGCTTCAAGATGTTTTCTTTCCAAAAACGGCAAACTCCAAACACTTATTTATCACGGTAACTTTTTATTTGAATGGTTTTAAATCTTTATGAGTGATATCGTTTAAAATGTATTTTTAAGTATCCAAGATTTTTGTTAACACACTTTTATTTTAGTTACCGAAAATAATATTTATTTAAGAGGAATTGTCCAGAGAAATAAAACAAACTTTAACCAAATAAAAATGGAATTTAATTTGGTATAAAAGAATTATTTTAAATTGGAAAACACGAAAACAAATCTACACAAAATCGTGACATCAATTAATCGTACAGAATTATTTTAATTAAACGACAGGTATCGGTAACCGAACTATTTATATTTAACCGAAGATACAAAAACAAGTGCTCTCGAAAATTATTCGTAACGTAAACTTTCTCGACGATAATAAATTAGGTTATGTAAACACAAATTTAACAACACTGTTTTAACTTTTTCAATTTTTGAACAAATTCTAGAGAGAGAGTGATTTCCTGAGCGCTTGCTTTTATAGGTTTCTGGTTGCTACAGAAATTTCAATTTTTTTACAGCCATATTGCAAAATTTACAATGGATGTGATTGGATGATCAAAATTATGAATTGTACATAAATGGAATTTTGGCCGTAACTTTCTTATACATGGTCGGAAATGAAAATTAAAAATGAAAATGGAAACTACGTAAAATTTTGAATAAAAGGACACCTAACAAGCCATGATTCCTAACACTAATAAACGAAATAACTTAATCCAATCAAAATAAGCTTTTAACTATTTACACTTACAAGCTACACTAAAATTACTTGCGAAAATGGAATTCTGAGAACAATTTACATAAGAAAACATATCTTTTATGTTCGAAACATTTAATTTAATGAAATTTTTAAGCTTTTGTAAATTTGTCTAGAATTCACCTCAGATTTAGCATAATTTTGCGGATAAAAACGCTGTATCCTTATAAAAACTTATTTATATTGAGAAAGAACATCTATTATTTGCTTTAAGAGCAAAAACTAAATCTAATAATGTGGAAAAAATATAAAATTATGAAAAAACTAAAATTTACAATGTAACCAAACTTAAATTTAAATATGAAATTAATTCATATTAAAAATTTTTTAACACTTAAAATGTTATGTTTAAGGTTTGTACTACTTGTCTTTATTGTTCTCACTACTTATTTGCAATGCATAATGTTATTTAGTCTTGCATTGAAAAAGTCTCATCGTCTAACACTCTTTTAGAATGTTTACACTATAAAATGTACGGCACTATAAATGTTTGTATGCCATAATGTTCTAAATGTTTTTCTTCTTGTGAATCATGTATTATAATTTTTGTCACTACTTCGCTACCAAAAATGTGTGCGAAAATTGTCTATACTGTCCATATTATAACCCTTTTACTAAATTTTGTATTTCCTGCCTTTAAAAACTAAACATACACTATCCCTAACCTAATCCTAACTACATAGTCCATGTTTAAACACCTGTGAAATGTCTACTTGCCAGATTACCTTTAAAAATTGAGTTTTATTGCAAAATTGCACTACTAAAATGACTCTACGAAAATGGTTATATTTAACATCCTTGACAATTTTGTTAGCAACAAATTGCTTTTTATGATGAAACCAAACTAAGCAAATGATATTCAGATCAATTTATACCAAATAAATTTATTTTAAACACATCGTGAACCAGATATATATAAAATTGTGTCTCGCACTTGTATCGAGCTAGAAATTGCCCCTTTTATGCCCCAAATGTCATGTAAGCTGTCTGATACTTCTATTACCTCTTTCTAAACATCTCAATATATATATATATATATATATATATATATATATATATATATATATTATATCGCGGCAAATAATTCTACTTAATCAACTCACAAAAATTATTAAAACAAAGCCTTACAAGGGTAAGTTATAAAAGATCCTAACATCGTGACCGATATGTAAGTTTGAGAACGTTAGAAAAATGTAGCGCCCCTTTCTCAGGTTACAAATTCTTCTATACCTTGAGCATAGAAGGATGGTTTCAGTTCTTTCTTTGTATTATCGTTATTACAACGGCTATTGTGCTGGTTAATTACATTCTTTGATACCATCTCCGGCTATCTTTGCGAGAAACACTCGGTTCTCTCATTCACATCATCAGGATGCAGTACAAATCTCCACTTGTCGTACCAAACGGGCGCAATCCACATTTTTCTACACGGCTTCTAAACTCTGGAATGATCTCCTAGTTCCTGTTTTCCTCTCACTTTTGATATTAGAAAATTTAAGGTAGCTGTTCATAGGCATCTATTGGCAATTCATTATCCCTCTATCCATCCTCCTAAGTGTTCCTGAGTGCTTTAGCACGACAGGCCTTATTTAGCCTGTTCAGGTCCACAATCATAAAAAAATACAACAAGAAAAACAACAAAAATAAAAGTCGTGGTTTTTAATGGTTATCTGGATCCGGGCGTGCGTACCCACTTGGCAATTGACTTTTACAATTAATAACCAAAGCGGCATCATGTACCCGTTCGCCAGCCCACCTCTACATAAATATAAATATAAATATAAACAACAATGCTAATTCATACAAATACCAGAGTGAGGAGTACCTGTACTGACTTTTATTTTAGCAGATTTCAGCTTAATGAGCCCGCATGCGAATAAGATACCTTTTCAAGGCAATGCTTGATTTTTAATAGGTTACATAGGCTTGTAGAGTGATTTTCTGTGACCTTTCGGTTATATAAAAATACCTACGTACACTTGAATTCCTTTAATTGATCACAGACACAAATCGTGAACTTACGCGGTATAACGTTAAAAAGGGTGACTGTTATTTATAGATTAATATTTGAAAAACATATTACAACTAACCCCCGAAATGAAAGACAACAGTATTGGCGAATTCAAAAGAAAATGTATACGCAAGGAATATTTTAAAGACAAACTGTTCACAATGAAGGTATTTAATTAACCAAAAATGGATCTGGCTCGATTGACACTAACTGTAACTGCCTTTTCCCCCAATTTCAAAACTAACTATATTTACTCCTGCAATCAACCCTCATTGTTCTAAGGTAATAAAAAAACAACAAGAAACTTTAATTTACGTTGGAACGGTTTCATATTAATTATTTCACGACATCCTAATTTTAAAAATTTGCATTCCTCCCTAATAAACTCTACATTTAGATCTAGAGTTTCCACTTACTAAACAAAGATCCCTTTGGATTTGCGCTATGTTCAACCGTAATTAATCATTAGATCAATTACATTTTTACATCAACCGCGCACATAAGAAATTCCAATGGTTCGTTACGCCCCTTCAGTAAAGCAGTTTTTAAGCGTACACCTGCTGCTCGAACTCCAACATGCGTTTTTCAACGCTTAGCCAATATCAGTTGCATACATTCTCATATTTCTTACACAAAAATGTATACAATAAAATATTCCCAAAACATTAGCAAATTACGACGTAACATCAAGATATTAAAAATCCACTAATTATCTTTTCTATCGCGGTAACAATGGCGATTTGACAAACGTTTATTACAATAATAAAATTTTCGCGGTCCGCAACCTACAATATATTACTGTTCGACGAAAGAACAAACTATTTTGTTCTCTTAAAAAGTTTAATTTCATTTTGTAATATTCATAAAAATTCATTATGTAACGTCCAGCGTCCTAAAATGAGGACAGTCTATAATTTTCCTGTTTTGGGTAAAACAAGAATTTTAAGAGATTCTGTCTTTATAATAAGGCAGTTAGACGACCACTGCAACGTCAAGAAAAGAAATTGAGGAAAAAGTAATTTGGGCGTTAATGGGATAAACAGTTTCATAAAATAGAATTTATCCTTATTTACTAGTCAACGAGAATAAAATTGCTAAACTAGTTAAACATGATATGCGACATACAAAACTCCATGATGATATTATGTTAAGCATATTCGAAAAAGTTTTTGCATTTTGATTAGTGGGTCAATTTTATCTTCCTGCTTTTTCTAAAAGCCTGACTTTACTTATATCAAAATTTATTTAAATTTTATTCGTCAGTAGGTATTTTGTTGGCATACATATTAATTTAATGAAGTACCAATAACAAAATTGTAGCTTAAAGTTGCGTACTTACTGAAAGATCCCTGAAAACTATTTGCATTTAAACAATATTTTATACAAATTTAGTGTGTCTTGAATTTGAAAAAAAAAGTAAGTGAAAGCAAAAAATAGGTCAAAACGTACATCTAACTAAACCTTCCGTAAACTACAAAATACAAACCCTATTACATCTCGTTTGAGTTCACGAGAATTAAATTTGAATTAACCCAGAAAGTCTAGAACATAATTTTTTTCAACAAGAGCTAAACGTCTGGCTCATTAATATAAACCACAAAAGTTTTTAAAGGGAATATCGGGTTTCAAAACAGTTTTATGAATATGTATAAACATTGTGGAAAGTAAAAAACATTAATCTTAGGGTGGATTAAATTATTTACTTGTTCTAAAAGAATAAGAGATAAAGATTTGCTTTGGAAGTTTTGGTGTAATATGCAGGATTTTAAAGATAATTTTAGAAAAGAAGTGGCAAAATGACTTTTGCGATAGAATAGGACCGAAGGGTAAACTAAAAGGGAATTTAATAGGGTCTCTGACAATATCGATTTTGTACTAAGAATATTAAAAAAAAAAGTAATTTGAGAATAGAAGCAGCACCAAAACAAACATAGTCATAAACTAGTCGAATGTCAACCGTTCTTTGAACTCAAGTTACCGCTTAGGGGTGCGTTTGTATTTTTATTAGTTTGTCTACTATTCTTTGGGATTTTCGTACTTCGAACAGACGTGTCTCATTTCGAGGGTTATTTCAGATTTATGTTTACTCACGCACGTGACTTTCTCTCTATCATATACAAATCACAGAAATACATATGGGCGTGGAAATTGTGAACACACCAAACACCTCTATAAAACACATCAATTTTAAGTTATTAAAGCCCAGACTTTGTAAGTCAAGGTAAAGGCAATTAAAATTAAACCAATCTATGTTAATGAGAGTCTTTGCAAAAGTTTTCGCATTTTGATGCAAATTGTGAGAAGTTAATATCAGTCTGACTAAATGTAAGCATGAAAGTTAACAGTCTAAATTACATTTGCTGAAAGCTTGTAAAGCATAAGAGGTTAATCAATGCTGATTATAATAAACTGTTATTAGTACCTCTTCAGAATTTGCGCTTCCGTGCAAGATTAGGAATTTCTAAAACTAAACCTTTCCAAATAAGGATTTTACAAATTCAGCTGAAATACTTTAAATGCAAATTTTAACGGATACTGTTAAAAACCGATTGGTTTCTTCAAATTATTAGGTTTCCAAGCGATTTTGTTTAAAACTGGATTGGACAAAGTACACGAAGCTTATATGAATATTCGAAATTCCAAAATTCAACTAGGTACCTACAAATAGTTGACTTTGATATAAATTTTAAAGTTTAAAGTTTAATCTAAAATACAAAACAACTCGTAGTAAAAATGCTAACAATCTGCAATAATATATCGAATTTATATTGCACAGAATTTCATGCTATGGAACACGGCTAAAAATAAACCTTTTCTTTCTTTTTCTCTGCAAGTAGTTCGCTTATTTCAAACTTATGTTAACAAGGGGCAACTAAATGTATTTATGCCAATAAAAAAGAACCTTTTGATTTTCAACATAAAATTGTTTTTTGACTATGAAATGCTGTTAGGTCTTTTCTTTTATCAAGTTTGATGTGAAAAAAATAAGGAAACGCAGGAATTCATTTACGTAACCAAATATGTGTTAATATCTTACCGTTAGTTCTGTTGTACGTCTATGAGGGGATTCATGTCTTGGTGTGATTATCCTTACTATATATAGGGTTTATCTTGAGTATGTTGTAACCGACATCCGTAAGGTTGCGGATTATGTTAGACACGACCTCATGCGTGACGGGACTCAATCAAATTGCATTAATATTTATTATGTTTTGTTTACATTTTCGTAAACGTTTAATTAAAGTTACCAGCTTTACGATAGCAGAACCCAAAATCGAACATTTTTGATGGTGTTTATGTACTTAATCTTTGATACTTCTGTATTTCAAACTTCCAAAGTTATTCTCTATGTTAAACTAAATCTTAAAATGGCAAATGACATCGTGAACAATAATCAACTGTTGCATATATTTTATCCCAGTTATACATTTATATACACGGTGTCTCGACGATAGCATGTTAGACAAATAATGAGAACGGAAAAACCGATTCAGCTGAAAACTTTCAACTTTATATAAATGAACATGGTCTACTTACTGAAAATATTTTCATGGCGGTGTTGCTTCCGGCTATACCAGAAGTCGACACCAACTTTGTTATTTTAAATACAATACCCCAATTTTTATTTTATTTTCGGTTTCCGCATAAAATTCTACGTCTTCTACTACCAGCTTTTGCGTACCCATCTCCTACCATTATTAAGAAAAATAATAATTTCAGTCGTTAGCAACGAAAATTTGAATCTACTGAAAAATTAATATTTCATGAAACATAAAAGGCAGATAAGCGAAACCTGTACAACGGTTAGACATGATATTGGACTATGTTTTCTGTATTAGACATTTCTGAAATTTATTTCTAGGGGAGGTTCGGGAGTAACGGTAGTTAAGAAAATTAAAAATGTCAAAGAGTCATTTTTTTTCATCGCAACTGGGTTTTTTATATTCTCATTCGATGCAGAATTTAATTACCTATTTGTTGATGTATGATGTTCCTATACCTAAACTGAATGATTTTCGGGTTATCGTCTTATTTTCTACTTTTCTTGGAGATGATGTAGTAAATACGCCGTAAATTAATAGTGTGGTTTGCAATCTGTTTTGCTGCCTGTCGTATGATGCCTTCAATCAGTTGGCTATGCAATTGAATTGTCAAATTTATAGTAAATGATAATTATTGAGATCAGTTCGAGCTTTAATAAATAATTTAAAATGCCACAATTTCCATTTAGTAACGAAGATTTTAGAACTTGTTGCTGATACACGGTGAATGCGGAGGAAATATTGGAAGAATGACTAAACCCTTTATTAAGAGGTATCCACATCGGAATTGTCCTAATTTTCGAACAATTACAACTTTGCTTGAAAATTTCAAAACACATGGGCCTTTCAGATATACGCACAAGAAAAAGAAGCCAACGGTCGAAGACGACGATCCCAACATTACCGTTTTGGGATACTTTACTTCATATCCTAATGCTTCAGTGAGAGCGGCTGCGGTAAGTATGTTTTAAAACATCGTATCTTAGTAAGGCATAAATGGCATCCATTTTCATACACGTTGGTGCAACATTTAGCAGCTGGGCATTCAATTTTGTGAGTGGCTCATGCTAATGTCACAGGAAAATGAAAATGTTGTAAAAAACATCTTTTGGACGGACGAAGCAAAATTTTCAAAAAACGGAGGTTTTTAACAGGCACAATTACCATTATTGGGCTGACGAAAACCCACATGTCATTTGGGAAAGAAACTTTCAAGACTCTTGGAGCTTTAATGTGTTTTGTGCGATAAAAGACAACAGAGTCTTTTGTCTTCAGTTTTATAATAATAATTTAAATGGTGAGAGGTATATTAATATTTTACAAGATCTGGTAATTCCCGCTACTGAAGAACTGCCATTGAGAAAAGCAATAAATACACACTACCAACAAGATGGTGCCTCACCACACAATTTTGGTGAAGTTGGAAGGTTATTGGAAGAGTAGTTCCATGGAAAATGGATTGCTAATAACGGTCCTTACCGCTGGCCCCCTCGATTCCCGATCTAAGCTCCCTTGACAAATACATTTGTGGAACTATTAAAAACATGGTTTACAGTGAGCCTTCTACGATAAGGAAAAAATGCCGTAGCAAGAGTTCAAGTTGCGTTCAGTAGTTTGAACGCGGACGATATTAGAGGAGCCATTTTGATCCAATACTTTACATCGTGTGCAAATGTGTTAGACCAAAACGCATCTGTCTTTGAACATTTTTTATAAAAAAATAATGAGTTGTTTATTGTAATTAATATTGTTCTTCTCGTTAGTTGTTGGTTGTTGCTACTAGTGTTTAGTTTTTTGTTGTTTTGTTATAAAACATGCCTTATTATCAGATGCACTTCTTTTCTGGGGAGTATGTCTAAAGGACTGATGTCATTTGCTTCTTTCGAGCAAAGATCTAACTATTCGAGAATTAGGACGAGGCCGATGTAAATATGTCTGAATAAAGGTTCTAGTCGTTCTTTGAATAATTCTTTAATATTCGCGGTGTACCAACAAAAAATTCAAAGGATCTTCGTTATTAAATCCCAAAAGAACTTAAATAATTGTCATTTACTATAAATTTGACAATTAAGTTGCAGTCAACTGATTGAAGGTATCATACGACAGGCAGTAAAACAGATTGCAAAGCGCGCTATTAATTTACGGCGTATTTACTACATCATCTCCAAGAAAAGTAGAAAAAAAGCAGATAACACGAAAATCATTCAGTTTAGGTATAGGAACATGATATATCAGCAGATAGGTAATTAAACTCTGCATCGAATGAGAATATAAAAAAAACCAGTTGCAATAAAAAATGACTCTGATATTTTTAATTTTCTTAACTAAGGTTACTCCTGGACCTCCACTAGAAATAAATTTCGCTTATCTGCCTTTTATGTTTCATGAAATATTAATTTTTCAGTAGATTCAAATTTTCGTTGCTAACGCCTGAAATTGGGGCATTCTATTTAAAATAACAAAGTTGGTATCGACTTCCTGTATAACCGGAAGTGACACCGCCATGAAAATATTTTCAGTAAGTAGACCAAGTTCATTTATATAAAGTTACAAGTTTTCAGCTGAATCGGTTTTTCCGTTCTCATTATTCGTCTAACATGCTATCGTCGAGACACCCTGTATACTTAGCTACTTTCACCATTACACTAGGTGAGATTTTTTTGTCTCGGAAGCTAGAGTAGATAGAAAGACGGTTAAACGGGGAAAGATTTGCAACCTTAACAAGCCAATTCGGCGAAACATTTTTTTATTCATAATTCAAAGGCTGGCTCACTAATTCAAAAAAGCGATATTTCTGTAATTTCTTTAAATGCGTATAATTCCGTTATTTCTATTTTAAGGAAGAAAGTGAAAAAAAGGTTTTATTTTTGAGATGCGACATGAATATATATTTTTGTAATGGAAACAGTAGTGGGCTACGACATTTTAAGAAAGGGTTTTTTTCTGACCACTCCAACGATGTAACATATGGCATATAGTTATTTTGAAAAACTGGAGAACTGCGGCAGTTTTTTCGGTTTACTTTCAAAATTGTTGGTTTGGTAGGCCATGGAATCCGTTCTTGATTGACAAATGCAAATCATGTTTATTAATATGGTGAACCATGGAGATACATTAGCTTGGGTACAAGTCATATCACTACGATTTGTTTAATGTTGTATGAGTCATTATATTGTATTTTTCAAAAAGCCCAATACGTATTAAAAAAATATTATTTAGCAACTAAAAAAGTGGCAATGTACAAAATTGGATAAGGTCTAACGTGTTAAAACGGCATTGGAAGATATCCCGAGTAAATAATTGAAAGGGCCAACCAGCTCGTCGTAAGGTCGTGGATTTTATTAAAATTTTGTAGTTACCGTAATACGATATGACCGATTGAATAATGTTTTGGACGCCATCCAGTCTTAATCCGAGTAAAATGTAGGCAAGCAAAGGGGGTGGACTAGCATAAAACAGGGAAAAAAGTTGACCTACCTGTTTACTCGCCACAACCTGGGTTGATTCTGAAACGTAATGCTCCAAAACACCATAATATAGCTATTACTATTCGGTACTTTAAGTTTAAATCTTTGCTAAATTCCACCTTGAATATAGTTGCTAAATTAAAATAAAGAAGTCTCCCTACTATTGAAATCAACTTAACTCTATTCTCCTATACATATAAAACTACCCCTCTCTCTATCTTAATTGACATATACTAAAACATTACCCCATGGCGAGGGAGGAAGAGGACTAATCGATGTACAAACCTTCACAATGAGAAACTAAACCGATGCGAGCCTACTTCCATCAACTAAAGACCCCTACACCGGAGTATTTGTATGGTCAAGTAAACGAGGAAAACCGAAGCAGAGAGAATAACCACCAGGAGTGGCGAAGCACAGTTCTGTACGGGAGATGTCCACATGAACTATACCAACCCTATGTCGATAAACAAGCATCAAACGCTTGGTTAAAGTATGGAGAGTTATTCCCGGAGACGGAGAGCTTCATCATAGGCATAAAGGACCAGGTTATGAACGCGAAGAACTTCTTGAAACATATAGTCATAGGCATAAAACACCAGGTTATGAACGCAAAAAACTTCTTGAAACATATAGTCAAAAACCCAACCGTAAGAGATGACAGGTGTAGAAAACGCAAGGAGAAGTCAGAGACAATACAACTCGTCACAGCAGTCTGCAGTCTACTTGCCCAAACAGACTACTTACATCGCCACAACCAAGTCACTGTAGTCAGCCACCAAGGTATATGCTTCAAGCTAGGACTCCTCAATGATACATAGGGGTGTCGTACTGCAAACATGTACCCAAACCGAATACAGTCAGTACACCATCTATTACGACAGGTCCATCCTAACTGACCGCTGCATCCGCTTCAACAAGCCTGATATAGTTGTACGAGGCAAGAAAGTAAAGGAGGCCATCATCGTAGACATATCGATCCCGAATACCCACAACAAACTCAACACCATGGCAAACAAACGGAAGTGCACCGAATCGGCAGATAAGATTAAGAAGATTTGAGGCCTGAATAAAGTGACCATCATGCCAATCGTGGCCTCTACAGCGGGTGTCGTGCCAAACGGGCTGCACAGGAACTTGGAGATACTAAGACCGCGGAAGAACACCTCAATGCTGTTGTAGAAAACTGTAATCCTGAATACGACAGGAATAGCCAGAATATTTCTGAGTCAAGCATGAGAGTGCTGGAAAGTTACCCGTACCTCATTATACTAACCAGGAAAATCTGAGATAAAAGAAACAAAATAATAATAATAATAGTAATTTATTTTCTTGGAAACATAAATAGGTATTTACAATCGTCAATAATGGTGTATACATATTTTAAAAAGGTAAACAAATAAAATTATATTGAATAATTATTGGACATTGTTATTTCGTAAAGTTCTTACATCACAACTTAAGAATTCGTCACAGCTATAGAGACATTGTTGAGTTAAAAACGTTTTTTATCCTAAATGTGAACACTTTAAGGGAGAAATCTCTCAAATACAAGGGAATATAGTTATAAAAGGGTTGTGATTGTATTATACGTCCATTTTTAGATATTGTAAGTCGTCTAAATTTCACATATAAGTCATGCCTTAGTCTATTATTGAATTGGTGAATTTGAGAATTAATTGTGTAATTATGAGCGTTTTTTTTCGCATAACAAAGGTACTCAAGAACAAACGCACCAAGATAACCCAAACTTGCGACTACGCGTACGGCATCTTAAATATGTCACTACACGGTGCAGAGTTACTCCACGTCAAAATCACACCTGTCATTATATTATGGATTAAAGTGTACTAGGCGTATACTAGTACTTTTGTGATACGTGATCTGCTAAATTACGAAGAAGGTGAATTTACTTCTTCATACATTTCGCTACTGCGTTACAGTGCGTATTGAAAGTTAGTTAGTCATCTAAGATACGCCCCAAAAATTTGACATGTTTAAAAGCATTATAAGCTCCCACTCGTTTTAACGTCGATATCAGGTTTTCTGTTTTATTTATTGGTATTTAAAGTTAATTTATTAACATTACACCAATTCTGTATAGTATTTAGAGCGAGTTGCAGTTGCTGGACTCCAAGATTAGCGTCGAAAAGTGAGTCAAGTAGCGTAACGTTATCAGCGTACAATGTACAATTTATATTATTTTTAAAATTGAAGGGGGGCAAGTCATCTATATACATCAAGAAGAGCAGCGGGCCAAGTACTGTGCCTTGTGGTACTCCACTAGTTATTATCAATTGCTCAGACACGTCCTTGTTGTACAAAACAGATTGCGATCTATTATGTAGGTAAGATTTTATAAGCGATATACTTAGGTTATCAAATTCATAAGAGTTACTTAGTTTGTTCAAAAGGATGTCACTAGACACGCAATCAAAAGCTTTAGAAAAATCCACGAAGCCTGCCTCACAACACCCAACATTCTACTGCATTAGCTGAAGTCTAGATACAACTACCGTCAGCAAAGCTCTACGTAGTTTCTTCGAATATTATAGTTACAACCAAAAATAACATCCAACACGTGGCACCCTCAACACTCATGTTCGTTAAGCCAACCCGCTTAATTATTGAGGTCTTTACAAAGTAGTTTACGATTATTTTCCCTGGCTGAATCTAGTGCACCGGGAAATAAAATTACTAAGGTAAGGTGTGTTCGGCAAACTTCATCAAAATACGCTTCGCGAAACGGGATACCAAACCATCGGAACTTCACCAATATACACTGTACTCAGATACACACTGGCATAGAAGAGGGTAACTTAACGCCACCGCTCCATCACCGGGTATTAGCTTACGCACGACCTATTCAAGTCATCGCTCGCCACTTAATCAGTGCTCTTCTCTCGAGATTCTTCCAAACTTCGCCATTTTGAACTCCACGAAATAACCAATTACAAAGCAAAAATTCCTTCAAACCGTACGCGCGGTGAACCGGGGCAATTTTCGTAAAAACGATCTAGAAAATACGTCATTGGCACCAACTCGCAACATTAGGCAATTACGCGAAAAAAAAATTGTAACTCCCCTAATTTAATGTAATATAGTTAAAAGCCACAGTTATCTACTATTAATGTTCTCTTCTAATATAAATTCTCAGTATCGCGCCATTTTATTCTCCTGACTCGACATTCGTACGATTCCTATAGTAGACTTAGTTACACTCTACCATAACGCTTAAATCTAAGCTATCCATTGACAAATTTTTAATTATATCATACAACCAAACATAGGGTATCGTTATTTTCTGCTGAAATTTCTACATACGGTGACAATGGCACAAAACGTAAACTGCAAAGAACTACAATAACCACTTTATGACTAACAACTGAAGCATTTTCTAAAGATACTCGTATTAGTACATATGTTTAAAATAATTACCATTATAATTAAGATACAATTTACACCTTCTTAGAACAGAATTTGAGGTTTTTCTTAAAGAACGCCTATTAGTACTAGCAAAAGCTACGGTTTCCCTAATATCTTTCACTGCTTCACACCATCTTCGGTACACCTTATCCTTATTCGTTCTTCACAAATAGAAATCCAAAGCAGATAGATCGGATGATTGAAGTGGCCATGCAACCGTTGCATTCTTTTCTATCCACGAGTCGCGAAAGGTTGTGCCTAAATAATTTCGCACTCCTAATTGATTATGGGGCGGTGCGCCGTCATGCTGAAACCACTCCATTAATCGCGAATCTCTAAATTTACCTCATCTATCATATCTTCGAAAACATTTTGTAAGAAATGAATGTCAAGCTAACCGGTTAAAGTGTCATCGGAAAGGTATGAGCTAAGAAGTGTTGACCCGATAACACCTCAGCATACATTAAACCCAAGACATGATGCGGATTCTCTACTTTTTTCCGTCCAAAGTACCTTAAATTTAAACTGTGGATCGACTGCACGTTTCTAAACCACGCTCAAAATTCCATATGACCAACATTATCACCAGGGTGTAGTGCTTGTGAAGTTAAGAACTTACAGGAATAGCATTTATGCTTTTTTAACACTCGTACAATAGTACGTCGTGAAGTTACCGCCTGCATTATAATTTCTCGTGTTGACGTTGATGCATTCCGCATAACAGATACTAACGTGTTCACTTCGGCAGCTTTTTCATTTTTGGGTATACAAAAAGGTCCATAATCATCCAAAGCATCGTGTAGCCTTTAAAACGTGCGCTTGGAAGGCTGACAGCGTTGAAAATAGAGATCAAAATATTGCTGTGCAGCTCGCACCTCATTTTTTGACACCGAATATAACATACAACCACATCACGCTTTTCTATATGACAAAAATGTATTGTAGAGACTAAAAACCCAAACTGAAAAGCGCTTTCAAAATATACGTCAAAGCGATATGAGATAACCAACAACGGCTTTCATGGCTTAGAACACTAGTAGTTCTGAAAGTAAACCTGAAAAATGTAACAAACCATTTTGAGTTGTGTTAAAAATATACCATGATTTGGGCAACTTCGTTGATTTTTGTGTCATGTAAATTTCATACTTTAGTGGCTGAAAAAGAATACGTTTAGATATTTTAAAGTGGGGTATTACGCGCATTTCGTCTTGCACATTGAGCTTATGCGCAGACATCTATTTTTTGGGAGTCGTGTTGTTACGACATGAAATCAAAAATCTACCATTTTTGTTCTTGAGTATTTTTATTAAAAAGTGTCGTTAAATTAACGGTAAGAGTAATTACACCTATTTTTCTTTGTCTATTACATTTATCCTTTTAGGGACTTTTATTTTTACTGCTATTTTTACTTTTATTTTACTTTTCTTACGTTACATTTTCCTATTACGTAATTTCGTTGTATTATTGCGTTTCAATTTAACGAGGATGACGCAATAGAAGTTGACGCTATGCTGAACATTATAAATAAATGGTACATTAACCCATTTAAATCTACAAGTTTGGCTTTTTGTAAAATAATTTATTCATTTGGGATCAACGAATATCAAAACTTTTATTATATTTCCATGTTGATTGCACAACCAAAATTGAAAGCGTGGCTCGTCAGCGCATCTCATCAGTGACAACAAAAATTTTAAAGCTAAACAGGTATTTCCTTTCTAATTTTTAGTATAAGGTATTTTTTTAAGTTCTAATATTAGTATTAAGATTTTCTACTTTTATAACTTGACTTAAAGATTTTATAATAAACCTTGTTATTGTTTTCAATTTCACATTTATTACATTTACGGTTTACTTGTTTTCCATAAAATAAGTTGGCGTCCGAGGAATTTTAACATTTATTTACAGATTGAAGTTACATTTTTTTGTGAAGCGAACCGCACACACCTTTTTTCTAATTAAAACAAATCAAAGTTTTAAGAACCTGACCCATTTAATCACTGGCAAGAGCTAAAGACACAGAATCTTCTATTTAGTATTAGGAGTACAGGTAATGTTAGGGGAATTATTATTAACAACAACCGAAACACACCCTAGTCATTTTTTATTACAAAAACAGCCGTTTTTTTAAGTAACTATTTCATCCGTTATATAATTAGAAAGTCCAGAAAAAACCCTTTCTTAAAAATTATAGCCCATTAATGTTTCCATTTAAATATATGTATGTGTATATTGAGAGTAATTTTCTTTGTAAGGTCGCAAGAGAATGTAGAGATGATTATCCATGCACATAAGTCAGATAAGCATGTCATGTGCCATTGATTGTTTACATAAAATACAACCAAAATTAAGAAAGTTGAACTTCAACACCACTGTGTAAATAACACAACAACTGTATATATTTGTGTATTTAACAAATCGAAATAATATCTGCTGATTAATTTCAGGATAAAGGCAAATAAAATAGTAACTTTTTGCAAAGCATTATCATAATAAACTAATTCTTAATTGCTACATAAAACTATACCTACATTTACATAGAATTATTTCAAAATAAAACTTAATTGAAACGGAATTTGTTCACTTAGTAAAAACGTAATTTGCACAAAAACTGGCATATACTTGTACATTCAACATAAAGTTAGTATATTACTTCGAAACGATCTTGCTGTCAAGAACTTCATTTCTTGACAATACGATAAGGCGTAACATCAGGTAAGGTAAGCTAATTTCCGAAATTTTTGAATAATGCAATGGTAAACGTAATGTATCCTCGACTCAAAGAAAGCAACACGCATGTGATGTAGCTACTGAAACGGAACGGGTATAACCAAACAGCGTGCGTAATGTGTCGTGTTTTCCATACGTAATAGAACAAAACGAAAGGTATCTTCAACTAAAACTTTCTTTAAGGTAACGTATTACGTCCTCTAACGTACTATATATACGCGATCTTGAACAGCGTCATTCACTACTCTGACTTCAATACGAAATCGAACCTTACACATTAAAATTTCAAACTGTACAACAATTTTTAAAGCACGGAAAGGATTTCTTAACGCAAGGGGTGAATTTCTCTATTAGATACAATAAATTAAAACAATTATAATTATATATACTAAGAAGAAAATATCAAAATATTCACTAAAATTCAATTAATGCACGAAAAAATGCTACAATATGCCTAATTATACACAAATAATGTAATAGTATATTAATTACATAACGAGCTACGAAAGTGGTAGATATCGCACAAGAGGGAATGTTCACATGCGGATGCCCGTCCGAGTTTGAGAATCCCGCGAGTGCAGGATACACACTTGAGTGTGAGCTTCATATACACTATTTTTCCTACGACCATGAAAAAGATAGTTTCCTTAATATTTTATTGATCACAAATTAAACAATCACAAAATATACTTTAATCCAATATTTCAAGTTTTTTATTAGGAGATCATAATCATGCCCTAACAAATAATCTAGATCGTAATTATTATGAATTTAAAGACGATTACCTTGAAAATTTAAACTTGTCAAATTATAAAAGTCAACGTGTTTTTTACTTTCGTATTGGGTGCAATGAGAAACGCAAAAGTGTGCGAAAGTATTATTTTCTGTACGGTTAATTGTGCGACATAAATAACTTTCGTACATGGTCGTAGGAAATAGTATATTACGCAACAAGTTTGGAAAGTAGCGTATATCGTACGAGGGAGCAGTTACCGGGTCTCTTACTTTACTTTTCAACGAGTCATGTACGCTGTTTTTCCCACGACTAGAAATTATATCCTCAGAGCCAATAGCAAAACTTATTTTATTCCACATTATTAACATAGTAATTTGATTATATCATTATTATTTTGTAAATTAAGATATAAGCTATAAAGCTAATAAGTTAACAAGAATTCTATAAATTGGGATTTTCATATAAATATTAATAGTGATTGTATTTTAAACAAAATTAGAAAAGGTAGCAGGATGCGCAGCTGTTTGATTATTTAAATTATTCAGTGATGTTGATAATTATATATTTTGATTTGTCGATTATTCAATCACATTTGATTGACTAGAAGGACACCGGCTATATTACAATTTATTGCGTTTAAAATTGAATTTGCGAATTCTATTTTACTTTTTAACGAGTCGCCTATATAGCTTTCTGTTACTGATGTTAGACTTCCACCATCTACGTCGTCTTAAAGTCGTTATATCACCACCTGCATCTACTAATGTAGTAGTTCGGCGAAAATAATGCTCCGTGTAAAGTTATGGATTTTTGGGGTTTAAATATCTAGCAATTTGCTTTTGGAGCACTGCCAAGTTTGTTAATTCTTACTGGCTGTTTAGTGCATTTTTTATTTTGATAACTCAGGAAGAAACGACGATCATTTATTCCGGATGGTCTAAGTGCGGCATATTTTTTATATAATATACGAAAGTTGTCGGTTATTGTAAAATATTAATTAATTCTAGTTTTAGTGTATCTTATGTGGAATAATGCAGCAGTTTGTGCATAACGTACCATCTGGAGCATCACACAAAATAATTTGCAACATTTATATTATGGTAAATAATGAATGTACTTCTCAGCACTGAATATTTTGTGATGTCTGTGTGGTAACAGATTTAGAAATGTTTTGTGGGCCGCTTCCGCTATTTCTGGCGGTGTACATTCGACAATAGCACTATTAACAAAATCGGCACCGGGCGCTTTTGATTATGACAGCTTGACTGACAAAAAGATAAATAAGCCACCTTCAATTTTTTATCAGAAAATTTATCACACACGTGTGATAGTTTATCGCATGCTATTAGTTATGAACGACTTTCTCCGCTACTTGATTGTATGGAAATAGAAATTTACATAAATGGTCATGGGAAATAGTTATTTACCTGACTATATAGTTCGGAAAGTGCACCTTCCCGTATGAGCACTTTGCAGCACGACTGCAAGGAGTGCTGCATTTAGTGCGAATTTGGGAAAATATGTTCCGAACAAGTTAGGTACAAAGTTTCTTTGTAACGAATAAATTAATAAAATTAAAAACAAATAATTTAACATTTTTTAGTTTTTTTATTGTATATAGCATACCCGCCATTGTAATATTGCATTGTTGTTATGGTTACACGTCAACAAAAATGCAAACGTTGAGTCGCTATTTTCTTTACAATTATTTTTGTTAAATTTGTGAAAAATGGGCGATTCCGAAGAAATTATATCAAAATATTGCCTTGTTGCGTCCGTTATATCGGCAGAATTTCAATTCTGCTACCAACCATACAACGTAACTACTCTAGTTTCTGTTGGAAATTAAAAAATACCGCGGGAAAGCAAGTTTTCGGTGCATCGGGAGTAACCCGGATATACCTATTTTAAAGCTATGAGTACAAAAATACATTTATAAATAATAACACAAATCCAAAACTTCTATTCAGGTAACTATAGCCAAAAATTGGCATGTAAGCCTTTTGCTACGCCCACTTAGTAACCCCTTCTTCGGTTATGGCTTTGTACGTGATTGCATGTTAACCATCAGTTAAGAAATTGGAAGGATACTTTCAGATTAGTTTCACATGTGCAGGGTTACCCATATGTCGTGACACGCTGAAAAGGTAATTGTTTAAATAAAGCAATGTGTTTGTTGCTAGTGCTAAATCTAAACCTCATTATACAGGGTCCGCCTTTGGGAGCTGATCCTATGAGTATCTGCTAAACAAAACTTACTATAATTTTGAAAATTTGGTGACTGGGTAATGATGTTAGGGCTAACTCATCTAAAATATTTTCACGTTCGTACCACTTCCGGTTATACCGGAAGTCGATACTTAGTCGCTTATTTGAAATGGAACACCCCGTAAACTAATACATTTTTGGATTCTATGTCGAATTTTAAGGTAAGTTTGTTAAATAAACTAGATACGAAATTTCAGTCGTTTAAAAAGAAACATTTTTCTAAAGAAATTGACAGATGTGGTCTTAGTAATAACTCGTTAATTGTTCTGTTCCTGTCAAACAATTTGAATAAAACTTGGAGCTGTTGTAGGCAAAGGTTTATTGCAACAGTCTGCAAAAAATGACATTTGTATTTTTCATAAAAATAAAATTGTTAATGTCTAAACTTAACTATTAAAAAATGCAAGTTACTCAAAAAAAAAATCAAATAGAAACTCCTATTTTTTATTACTCAGATCGATTTAAACTCAAAAATTAAGGTAAGTTTGTTTAAAACTTTATTTGCCTAAACGTAACAGTTTCATACTTATTATCAAAAAAGTCCCAATTTGAAAATTTGTGTTAAAAATGGGCTACATACTTAAATCTAGTATTCCTTGTTCGTGGTCACCATGGAAACCAAATAATTGAGAATTGAAATAAAGAAAAATATTTGAATAAGCAAAAAATTATAAAAATTGATAATATTGTGATTCAAAAGTCATTTTTTTCAAATTCGATATACAACATAAGTGTAAAAATTTAATACTTTATGAGTAAATCGAAAAAAACTACTTTTTACTCCGGAGGTAGTAACTACATACTAATTGTTTGGAAATACTTACGAAAAACAATAGAATTGTTATTGTAACGGGTGATTTTAATGTTGTCTTTAATATAAATAGTTCACACACACTCAAGCTCATAAACACATTCACTAGTTATAGTCTCACTGCCATAAATACTCATAATACTAGAAAAAACAATTGTCTGGACAATATATTTGTCAATTCGGGTTTAAACAAATATTGTTGCGATGTAATTGATACAAAACTATCGGACCACCTAGGAATCACTCTGAAGTTTAGTGCATGGATGGTTCCTGACTTACACACAATCACTTATAAACCCTTGACACCTGCTGGTTTATTTAAGTTACATTCAATCATACAAAATACTGACTGGACATTTGCTGATGATACAAGTATAAATCTTGAAAATAAATTTAGGACTTTTATACATTTCATTAATCAGGCTATTCATATTGCTCTTCCAGAAAAAAGTACAATTTTAAATAATTTGAAAGGCGATTCCGTACAGTGGTTTAATGACGATTTAAAACGTAAAAGAGATCACCTCAATTTCATACAAACGTTGAATAAAATCAATCCCAACGAAAAATTAAATAAAAAAGTAAAACAGTATAGATATGAATATAGAAATGCGATAGTTGAGGCAAAAAAGAATGTACATGATAAACTGATACGTAAATCATCTAATCCACAAAAAACAATGTGGACAATCATTAATAATAAAAAAAAAACAGTCAAGGCCTTCATCAACTTTGATCTCAGCTGACGATTTCAATTTAAGTTTTACGCGACTCCCTCACACTATTACTAATAATATGACCGTTAGTAAATATTCCTTTAAACACTATCTATCGAAAACAAAACTTAACATTCCTCAAAAATTCATATTTAATCCAGTAAGTGTAGTAATTTTAGACATAATAAGAAATCTCAATAAATCAGATAGTAAAGATGCCTATGACTTAAACATAAAAATTCTTCACACGATCATGTATGTCATTATATGTCCATTATGTAAACTAATTAATCAGTGTATGATTGATAATACGTTTCCTGATGTTTTAAAATTATCACGGGTAGTACCTATCTACAAGAAGGGTTGTGTAGACGAAATTAGCAATTATAGACCGATATCAATTATCCCTCTATTTGGAAAGATATTTGAGATAGTTCTAAAACTCAACTCATTGAATATCTTGAAGAAAACAGACTTCTTAATCAACACCAGTATGGGTATCGACAAAAACATTCGACTACTTTGGCTATTAATGACTTAATATCATACATTTGCGAATCCTTTGAAAAATCCAAATCTACTCGCTCACAATTCTTAGATCTTACAAAGGCATTTGATTGCGTGTGTCATGAGATACTGATCGAAAAGCTAAAATTTTACGGTCTTGACTACAGTAGCAGTAACCTAATAAAATCTTACCTGCACAATCGTTCTCAATTTGTTACTTATAACCATTGTACTTCTAAAGAAGCTACGATTAGTTTAGGGGTACCACAGGGATCGGTATTAGGGCCCATATTATTTCTTATATTTGTAAACGACTTGCCTTTCTGTGACACAAAAGCGAAATTTATTCTTTTTTCCGATGACACTGTCTTCTCTCAGACACACGATAATCTTGACACACTATATTCAAATTGTGAAAAAACACAATCAATTGTGACTGATTGGTTTCTGGCGAATAAACTGACTTTGAATCTTGCAAAAACCGAAAATATTGTCTTTACATTAAAAAACCACAATACCATTAATACCACCTCCGTAAAGTTTCTTGGGTTATATGTAGATACCAAACTATCGTGGGTGAACCATACGGATTTTGTTAACGCGAGGCTGTCAAAGAGCCCATACTTATTGCGAAATCTGGGAAATAATGTTTCCTTAGCAACACTTTTGTGCGCTTATCACGCTATTGTTCATTCAACAATTTTATATAGCATTTTAGTATGGGGTCATGCGAGAGGGAGCGACAGGGTATTCGCTCTGCAAAGAAAAGCAATTAGAATAATAGCCAACTTAAAATATAGAGAAGATTGCAAAGATACATTTGTAAATCTAAAAATTTTAACAGTTCCCTCTACTTATATCTTACAGTGCTTGCTATATATAAAGGGTCACGAAGAAGAATATGTTAAACATAATAAAAGTCATGATTATTCAACAAGAGGCAATGAAAATTTCAACTTAACTTTTACGATCAACAAAATCTCGCATTGGAAGTAATTACTATGCAATTAGATTTTATAATGCACTACCGTACGATTTCAAATCTTTAAATTTTAACACTTTCAAAAGCAGATTGAAAAAATTCTTATCTTTAAAGGCATTTTATAAAGCTGAAGAGTTTGAAAAATCTGATTTTTCTTCCCTATAGGCAGTTGTGCACGGGCTATTAATCAGTCTATGCCGTGTAATATATGTATGTATTTATGTGTATATGTATGCATCCGTGGCTCTTTACACCATATTGTTTATTTATGTATGTGTGTATGTATAAATAGGTATATGTAGTGTAGCTTAGTTATTGATAAATTACCGAAAGGACTTATGTACATGTATCCTATTACTTTACTTGACGTGTGTAAATACTTAGTGTATAAAGCACAAATATACATTATTATTATTATTATTATTACATACTTATCAGTGCATTCTTACACGATAAAGTCGCTTATTTAGTATTTCTTGCTCGTGATCAAATGTCAATTAATTTACAATAAATGTTCAAAATGTTGAAGGCATTTTGCACTCTTGCAATGCAATCTTCTTTAGTCGTTAGTGGTGTAGCATAAACAATATTTTTAATTCGACTCCAAAGATAAAAATCCATTGGCGTAAAATCAGGTGACCTAGGTGGCCATGAAAAGGGACCATTATTGGCAAACCAACGATCTTGTTGGTACCATAAATTTTACCTTTCTAGATTTAATCGGGGTTGAATTCGAGTTGAATTTTCGTTGTAAAAAATACACGTCAAAGGTTTCGTTATTCCGAATAGCACAAAATAGGTTAAAATTTCAAATTTCCTGAAAATGGCATTCGCGAATTGGATTGCTATTTTCGTTATTCCAGTAATGCGAGTTTCGGCGATTGAATATGCCATTTTTCGTAAGTTTAGATTCGTCCGTCCATATGATATTAGTCAAAAAATTAGGAATTTCTTTTATTTTGAGAAAAATTGTTTCACAAAATTCGATACGTTTCAAGAAATCCGCTTCTTTCAAATGTTGAACTAATTGTAAACAGTATGGTCTAAACTTATGTTTCTTAAGAATTCTCCTGATAGTTGTTGGTGTTAAGCCAATATCTGTTTTCGCGTCGTTTATGGAATTACAAGGATAGGCACGGAAATATCCTAAAGTTATAACTTCATTCTGTTCGTTATCAATAGCAGTTTCTTTGCTAAGCGCAGAGTGTTTAAATATGCCAAACTGTACCAAATTTTGAACCACACGTCTTATTGTATCTGCTGATGGTCGGGGGCGCTCAGGATAGCATTCGATAAATGTTCTTACTGTTCGTTATACAACTCTATGACATTCTCCGTGAATTAAAATTAAATTCAAATACTCTGTATTAGAATATTCAAGTCGAGCCATTTCATAAAAAAAAACACAAACTGTCAACAATTTTATTAAATTATTGACTACAAAAGAAAAACAAAATAAATAAACATCTTTATGGTGTAATGATGCGCTGATAAGTATGTATTACCTCCGCAGTAAAAAGTAGTTTTTTTTCGATTTACTCATAAAGTATTAAATTTTTACACTTACGTTGTACATCGAATTTGAAAAAAATGACATGACTTTGAAAAATGAATTTATATTTGGCAAAAATGACTTTTGAATCACAAAATTATCAATTTTTATAATTTTTTGCAGTAACTTATTCAAATATTTTTCTTTATTTCAATACTCAATTATTTGGTTTCCATGGTGACCACGAACAAGGAATACTAGATTTAAGTATGTAGCTCACTTTAATCACAAATTTTAAAATTGGGACTTTTTTGATAATAAGTATGAAACTGTTACGTTTAGGCAAATAAAGTTTTAAACAAACTTACCTTAATTTTTGACGTTAAATCGATCTGAGTAATAAAAATAGGGTTTCTATTTCATTTTTGAGTAACTTGAATTTTTGATAGTCAAGTTTAGACATTCATAATTTTATTTTATGAAAAATACAAATGTCATTTTTTGCAGACTGTTGCAATAAACCTTTGCCTACAACACCTCAAAGTTTTATTCAAATTGTTTGACAGGAACAGAACAATCAACCAGTTATTACTAAGACCGCATCTGTCAATTTTTTTAGAAAAATGTTTTTTTTTAAAACGACTGAAATTTCGTATCTAGTTTATTTAACAAACTTACCTTAAAATTCGACATAGAATCCAAAAATGTATTAATATACGGGGTGTTCCATTTAAAATAAGCGACTAAGTACCGACTTCCGGTATAACTGGAAGTGGTACGAACGTGAAAATATTTTAGATGAGTTAGCCCTAACATCATTACCCTGTCACCAAATTTTCAAAATTATAGTAAGTTTGGTTTAGCAGATACTCATAGGATCAGCTGCCAAAGGTGGACCCTGTATTGGTTGTTCAAAATCATGCTTTAAAGACTGACATCTTCAAATTGCATTTTCGTAATTTTGTAAAATGTAACACTGTATTTTAACACGGAGGTCAATAAATTTTGGTACTATACAAGTGTACGTTAATTTCAGTAATTTGGAAAAAACCCATGACATAAAAAAAATTGGCACCTCTTTGCATTGGAAGAAGTTAATAATCATTATGGTTAATTTATACCAGATTGTAATTTTGAATTAGAAAAATATACATAGTAAAGTTAAACATATCGTAATTAAGTAAATAAAACAGTGGGAAAGTAAACATAACAAACAATTATGTTTATTCGACACATGGTTTATATATTTTTATCACTTTTTACCAATATAATTTGACTTTACTCTAACAAGAGAAAGGTGAACTTGGCCGTCACACTATTAAAACCAAAGGAGAAATGACTTGCTTTTATTCCATACTTAAGACATGAATTTCAAAGCTCTATTTAGTAGTTTTTCAACCACTTTCATTTTTCACAGAACTTTTACCTGTTTGTGAATCTTTGGAAATAACTTTCCACTGCGCAGACACAATGAAAGTTAAAAATAATGACGCCCATTAGACTAATGAAAAACATCGGCGTAATGCCACATTTTGTTAAAAATTGTAGACTAAAAATTTTCACTTAGAAAATCTGCAGCAGAGGTCAAGTAAATGTGGCTTTATGCCTAGAAAACTGTTTCTAAATATTACATATATGTATTAAAACACCATCTAATTCATTCGTCAGCTTCCTATTCACAGTTAAGAAGGCGGGATGTGTTAGAAGAATTCAAAGAAAATTTTAATTTTGTTATGTATCTAAATCCTACGTTTCAAATATAATTTGTTAATCCACAATTAAACAAATTGTTCAATTTTTATATTAAATTAAACTTTACATGGAATAGCAAATAAAAATGTTGCTTCCTAGAAATCTCCTATTAAGTACATTATTTAGTGGTTGTAAAGAAAAAATAGAATACCTTCTCAATTGTCAAAAAGATTCCTCTTAAATATCGTCTCGAAAAATTTCCCGGAAATTTTTCTGGTTGCCATGGTAGATAACAAGTCAAAATAAAGACATCTTATTGGTTTTAAAGTAGAGGTGTGAATCTTTCTCTGCAATTGTTTAGATAATTTGTATCGATGTCCAAATGTACTTACAATTTTTATGTAAATTTTATTAACTTTTCAATGTGTGCCTAAACTAAATTTATTTTTTCTTGCAGGTAAGTTCTTCTTTCTGGTACAACCTGGTCAAGGTAAACTACATTTTAAGTTTGAATCGCATTGTTATTCATGGATACTTTTTTATTCGTGTGTAATCCATAATGTATAATCGTGTAAATAAACAATTCAGTGAAACGTAGGTTTTATCAGTACCAAAATAGTTTCTCCTGTATATAAATGGTAACACACCTATTGCATACATCAAATGATCATTGCTTAAAATTAAAGAAAATGTAGAGAATCCATTTTAAAATTCACCTTTTAGACATTTAAACACACACACACACACACACACACACACACACACACACACACACACAATTATGTACATATATATATATATATATATATATATATATATATATATATATATATATATATATATATATACAGGGTGCGGCATTAGTGCGTCGATGTACGATATATCCGTTATTAAAGGAGATATAAAAAAAAGTTATTTACAAAAATTATAGGCAGCTTCAAACTTCACATTATAACATTATTTTCGTATTTACAGGGTGTTACATATTACCAGGGTGAACCAAACATACTTTTTTTAAATGGGACACCCCATACATTATTTCAAATTTAAATTAAGCTTGTCTCTCCCATACTTCCTATATAGGGTTTCATTATGTTATACAGGGTATTTCAAAAGTTATGGTCAATTGTAAATCATTCTCACTTCAACGTCATGTATACCCTAGACAGAACAACCTAACAATAATTTTTTCCAAACATAACTTTTTGACATTGGTACTGTGTTACGAGATAGTGCTATTTCTTCATTATTGCACCAATTGAATATAGAGCAAGCCAAAACTCGACACATGATTTTGTCAATTTTTCCAAACGAATCACCTTGTATTTTATTTTAAATTTTTATTAAGTACTCTCTGTAACTAAAATCGTTTATTTCTGAGATATTTTCGGGGATAATATAACTAGTGTTATGTTTATCATCGGTGATAGCTCAAGTTAAAACCAGGCTTTAACGTGTGGTATCATTGATTATTATCATAACACGTATTATATTTGGCAAGAGAATATTAATGAACGTTAATAGAAAATATATTTTTTAAAGTTTACAATTTTAAACGATCTCTCACTTAGCAAATAGTACAGTTGCAAGATAATCAATACAATTATTTATTTCTTTGAAACTTTTTGTCACTTTGACAGTAAACTATTTTATTTGTTAAAATCATGTGACAGTCATAAAATTATCACCGATTTGCTAGCCTATTCTACGATTTTGTTTTTGTATTTTAACCATTGAAAGTAATAAAAAATGTACCATTTGACATATGCATTATATTCTCAGTTTAATAACAGAAAGGGATTTTTTAACAATTTCTCTTATAACAAGTAAGCCGTGAACAAATGACAGATAGATATTATTCAATAGCTTCTCATTTAACACTAGAACTGCCGCGGCGGTCAGTTTGACTGCGTGCCTTCTTTAAAATGTTGTTTCTCCGTTGTGCTTGGAGTTACGGTGTTGAGGTATGATGACTTTTTCTACACAACGCTAAAACACATTCAGAAATGTACTGAAATTGAAGCTAAACGGCAACTAGGAGATGATACAAACTGGTCATTGTCTCTTCAAGAACTTGACGCTTTTCTTGCAATATTGCTAGCTCGGCGCAAGAACATTACAGGTTGACAGTTTATGGACCGCAATTTTTTCGTGAGACCATGTCCGCAAACGATTTCGTGAAATCGTGAAATTACTACCTAGATTTTATTCAAATTTTAATCGTTTGTTTGTTCTAATGAAAGACATCGTTGAAGAAAATTTCAATAAAATCGTTCAACAAATTCTAGGTGTTGCGTGCGTGGGTGGTGTGTGTGTGTGTGTGTGTGTGTTGTGTGTGTGTGTGTGTGTGTGTGTGTGTGCGTGCGTGTGTGTGTGTGCCTGCGTGCGTGCGTGCGTGCGTACGTGTGTTCGTGCGTGCGTAAGTGCGTGAGTGCGTGAGTGCCTGAGTGCGTGCGTGCGTGAGTGCGTGAGTGCGTGAGTGCGTGAGTGCGTGGGTGCGTGAGTGCGTGAGTGCGTGAGTGCGTGTGTGCGTGAATGCGTGATGCGTGAGTGCGTGTAGTGCGTGGTGCCTGTGGTCGTGGTGTCGTGTAGTGGTGGTGTGCGTGTGTGCGTGTGTGTGTGTGCGTTGTGTCGTGTGTGCGTGTGTGCGTGTGTGCGTGGTGCGTGTGTGAGTGCGTGTGTCCGTGTGTGCGTGATGCGTGTGGAGTGTGATGTCCGTGGCGTGGTGCGTGGTGCGTGGTGCGTGAGTGCGTGAGTGCGTGAGTGCGTGTGTGCGTGAGTGCGTGACTGCGTGAGTGCGTGAGTGCGTGAGTCCGTGAGTCCGTGAGTGCGTGAGTACGTGAGTGCGTGAGTGCGAGTGTGCGTGTGTGCGTGTGTGCATGTGTGCGTCTGTGCGTGTGTGCGTGTGTGCGTGTGTGCGTGTGTGCGTGTGTGCGTGTGTCCGTGTGTGCGTGTGTGCGTGTGTGAGTGTGCGCATGTGTACCCGTGCGCGTGTGTGCGTGTGTGCGTGTGTGGATGTGTCGTGTGTGCATATGTGCGTGTGGTGTGTGTGCGTGCGTGCGTGTCGTGCGTGTGTGGTGTGAGCGTGTCTGTGTGTGTTTGTGCGTGTGTGCGTGTCTGTGTGTGTGTGTGTGTGTGTGTGTGTGTGTGTGTGTGTGTGTGTGTGTTTGTTTGTTTGTTTGTGCTGTGCTGTGTGCGTGTGTGCTGTGCGTGTGCGTGTGCGTGTGCATGTGCGTGTGTCGTGTGCGCGTATGTGCGTGTGTGCGTGTGTGCGTGCGTGCGTGCGTGCTGCGTGGGTGCGTGTGTGGGTGTACGTGTGTGTGTGTGTGTGTGCGTGTCTGCGTGTCTGTGTGCGTGTGTTGTGTGTGTGTGCGTGTGCGTGTGCGTGTGCGTCTGCATGTGTGTGCGTGGGTGTCGTGTGCGTGTGCGTGTGTGTGTGGTGTGCGTGTACGTGTGCGTGTGCGTGTGCGTGTGCGTGTGCGTGTGCGTGTGCGTGTGCGTGTGCGTGTGCGTTTGCGTGAGTGTGCCTGTGCGTGTGCGTGTGTGTGGATGTATGCTAGTACCCACGATAACTCCAGAGCGAAATCACCTACGCACCTAACATTTTGTATTTAAGCTTATTTTCATTTGACTTAGAGCTCATTAGATTATGTGAGAAATCCAGTGACGGTCAGTGAGGGTTTATTAGTGTCACTTTTGATTTTAACAAATATTTCTAAAACAATTGTATATTTGGAGGATATAAAAATACCCAGACATAGACCTTAAACATATCGATTAATTATGTTGTACGCAATTTTTAATACAACCCGTAGTTTGGCAGCAAAAAAAATTCCTGCGGTATAATTTAAGTGTTAGTTCAAATTTTTCCGATATCTGAATAAGGATTCATTTTATAAGAAAAAGTGTTGAAGTATTTTTTAATGAAAATTTAATTTTACATAACTTTTCTTTATAAAGTTTTTTAATATAATGCAAGGTAAGTATAAAAAATAATTAAATATGAAGGAAAATGGTTAAAATGTATCATTGATACTTTATAGAAGCGGGCGTCTTTGGAATTTTTTTTTTTAAGTTAACATGTATTTATGTCAATTTGAAATGAAGTTTTAACCGTCATTGTGACATAGATTATGATTTTGCTTTAACAATGTTACCTGTTTTCGGTATGAGAGTTAAAAATTATAATTAAAATTTCATTTGAATGCAGTTTTAAACGTCTGACATAGATAACAATGTTGCTTATTTTCGTAATGAACTTGTTATAAAAGAGGTAGCATGATTATCCAAATTAAGTGTTATTTAAATTATTACATTTCTTTTAGTTTCCATTTTGTGGGTAGGAAGGTCGTGTGGTGTTCCACACCTGATATTTTGATTATTCAAAATTGTAAGTTTTTTTTTTATATTTTAACACGAATCAAGAAAAGTTTCGTCGTAAAAAACCATTAACGTGTTTTTAGATAATTAACCACTGTCAATTAACCTGTCAATGAAATTTTTAATCGAATTTATAGTTTTTTTTTCAATTTCTCAATTCGGAAAAGTCTTAATTAAATGTTTTGAAATAAATGTCAGTTTTGACAAAAGTGGCAGTTGTTAATAGAACTGCCAATAAACATAATAAATCAAAAACCGTACATTAGTGTCATTTTATAGCTAATAATAATTTTATAGTAATAACATAATTTTATATTTTTTCAAATTTCGTGTTTTATGTGAATGTTGATTATTATCAACAATAATATTAAGATATAGTAATTAAAATCAATTCGAAAATAAATACTTAAATATAGACACAGTTAGAACTGCATGTGTCCAGTTGTGCTTATAGAATTGCATGACTGCGGCGGTACTATCGCCGCGCGATCAAACCATTGCGTTTCAGCGTGCCATTATAACCTCTAAAACAGTAGTGTGTTTCATTCACGTGTTATATATGGATTTTCCGTTGCTGCGTCAAAACATCTTTCTGATTGGAGATGTCAAAATTGAAGGCAATAAGTTGCCAACACAAGTAATAAAACTGCTTATGCTTTATTTGCGTGTCGCGAACTTAGACGTGAAAGCAAGTATAAGTGCGGTTATAGAAGAAGTGTTATTGTTTTGGTAGAAAGCAAATGTCCCAACACAGGAACCTCACAAGTGCAAAGACTACTGTCTTTACTGACTGAATGGCGTAACTTGTACAAACGCAGGATCGCAGTCTTTCAAAACAGGAAATATTCAAATTGTCGTTGAAAAATTTGTTTGACATTGCGCACGACAATGTCATGACACTGATCGACGACGAAAAAAAGGAGTTTCTGGAACATCAAAGGAAAGAAGGCAGAATTGGTTACATCGCCAATATTCGAATAAAATACGATCTTGAAGAAGAACTTCTTCAATCTTCAAGTCAACTAAATTCGATCTCTGAAGAGAAACAAAATTAGTACTTTGCAAGTCATAAATTTAAAAATTATTCATTTATATATTTTTCTTTAGTTACGCTTAATTAATTTAACTGCTTTTATAATTTAATTAATTTGTAAATTAACAAATTTTTAATTTTGATTTTAAACTTTTAATTTTAAATAACAAGAATCTAATTTACAAAATATAAACTTTGTATAACGAAGTGAAAATTTTGATTTTAAAATATCATTTTTCAAATTCTGTTTTTTTCAAAATTGTTAAATCATAACTTTGGTCTCAGGTTTTCTTTTTCATTTAATTTCCTTCAATTTTCCTCTCTTTTTCTTCTTTCAGGTCAACCCATGAATGTAGATGAATTTTTTTCTAGCCCGATAACTTCGGTATCTACATCAAGTGACGACCTCTACGAACCTGGGCCGTCCGTAGCAAAACGAAGCAGAGCATGTATCAACATTATCAACGAAGACTTCGTTGCAGTCTTTCATCGTTGTAACATCACTGACAGACAAGCGGTTCATGTTCTTACACCTGTTTGTGAATCACTAAAAGAACGTGAATACTTGTCTGTCAGTATCGACGACCTTGCTCTCAATAGATCGACAATTCGACTTAAAAGAATAGAACTGCGTGAAAAACAAATTCGGCAACAGTTTGGTGCAAGCGAATCAACTTCTTATGTATTACATTGGGACGGAAAAATTTTGCCAGATTTACACGTCGCTAATGTAGATCGTTTACTAGTTATCGTGACCTTTGAGGACAAGGATCAATTATTAGGGGTACCAGATATCGATAGTGGTACGGGTATCAACCAAGAAAATTGTTCATACGAAATCGCAAGTGATTGGGAATTATTGTATTTACCGTGTAGGCACAACATTTTAGAGCTTGTGTTGCGTGCAGCGTACGAAACGATGTTTTCGAGTACTACAGGCCCAAAAGTTACAATTTTTTAACGATTCTAATCCGCTTGGCCTAATGTAGATACGTCGAATTACAAAAATTAATTGGAAGAGGACGGTGTAAACAAAATATTGCATGACAAAGCTGATGAGATCAAGCAGATTGTAATCAACCTGCTCGATCTTGTTTTGGTATTTTTAGGTTCCGGTCCATCTGATTATAAATATCTCAAACCCGGTGCGATTCACCATGCAAGGTGAATGGCAAAAGCAATCTACGCGCTGAAAATTTACATTTTCAGATAGGAATTTGCTTTGAAAAAAGCAGAGAAGGCTTCCGTGACGTTTGTCTTTTTATTGTTCTTGTTTGCGTGAAGGCATGGTTTGTAGCGCCAATTGCTCTGAAAGCACCTAATAAAGATTTAGGATTTCTAAAAGAGATTCATAATTTTCAGAAGTTATTGCAAATAATGCATTGGACAGATTCAAAAACTATTTGTGGTACTTGAGTCTCGAATTAGCTGTACTTGCGCTATTTGGTACAGATGTATCGATAGAAGTTGCTCTCAGAATTGTCAAGAATCTAGAGATTTCAGCTGATCAAGTGGAAACATTGCTAACTTCTGCTGCTGAGGATGCTGACTGCGATTTTGCTCATCCCCACACACAAACCGATACAGAACCAACAAAATTGATGAGATTGTTGACAAAGAAAGCGATTTTTTTGTTAACACAGTCATTGAACTTTTTCAAAACATTCAATTTTGCGACAAACTTTCTTGAGATTCAACCATCTAAATGGATGAACAACGAAAGTTTTTTGGCAGCTCAAGCTTTCGTCAAAAATTTGAAAGTTATTAATGATTGTGCAGAGCGAATGGTCAAACTGATGACAGATTTTAGATGTAAATTTAATAAAGATGAGAAGCAGCTTCAATACATTTTGCAAATTGTTAATGATCATCGTAAAAAAAGACCTCGAGAATGTAAGGGAACGCTCGTAAAAACTGTGTGTAAATTAAATAGTATTTAATTATTATAAGTTTTTTGTTATGAACGAATAAGTTCAAGGTAATATGAATTATTATTAATTTTATTAAATACTAATAATCTAGTTTCGAACTGTATAGCTCAATTAATCGATGTAAATTTTGTCTTTATGATGTAGAACGGATGTCAATCCTAAATTGCGATATTGCAGGCTCACATTCCATTAATATAAGTAATTTGATTGTAATCTCATTATATTTAGAATTGACATCCGTTCTACATACATAAAGACAAAATTTACATCGATTGGGGCTTGAACCTTGGTGGCGCAGTTGGTAGCGCGGTACTCTAGCAAAGTACAGGTCGTAGGTTCGAATCCTACTCGAGGTAAACTTTTTGTTTATGTATTTAATAAAATTAATAATAATTTTTAATTAAATAGTATTTAAGTTTATAAATAAAAAATAGTAAAAAAACAATATTCACGGATATTAATTTCAAAAACCCTTACACACATTAAAATTTTGGAAAATAGCACAAATAATAATGCTATTAAAACTTGGGAAAAATCCTAACGAAGCGGCATCTTACCGCCCAATTAGTTTGCTGCCAGTTCTTTCAAAAGTCTTTGGAAAGCTGTTGCTGATAATAATGAAACCAACTCTAGATGAAAAAAAACTGATTCCGAATTACCAATTAGGTTTTAGAAACCAACATAATACTATCGAACAAGTACATCGGCTAGTGAATGTGATCAATCTGTCATTTGAAGAAAAGAACTACTGCACGGCGGCATTTCTGGACATCAGCCAGGCCTTTGACAAGGTTTGGCATGAAGGCCATTTGTTCAAACTAAAACACAATCTTCCACACACTTTTGTCATTATTCTTACTTCCTACCTAGCACATAGACATTTCTTAGTTAAATATCAAGATGAATATACAGATTTGGTGCAGATTCAATCGGGTGTACCACAAGGCAGCACCTAGGTACCAATCTTGTATCTATTATACACCGCGGACTTGCCGACAACCGACAAAACTACAACAGCCACGTACGCGGACGATACTGCGGTTTTAGCAACACATGCCGATTCAGATATTGCATCACAATACCTTCAAGACCATTTAAATAAGTTGCAAACTTGGTTAACCACCTGGAAAATAAAGGCAAATGAATCTAAATCGGTAAATGTAACACTTATATTAAACAAAGGCACCTGTCCTCCAGTTACGCTGAATGGCAAACAGATAATACAAGCAGATGATACAAAGTATCTTGGCATGCACATGGACAGGCGTTTGACCTGAAAGAAGCACATATTGATAAAACGAAAGCAACTTGGCATAAAACTCAGACAAATATAGTAGATGATTGGCAGAAAATCACAATTGTCACTTGAAAACAAACTACTTCTGTACAAAATTATTTTAAAACCTGTTTGAACTTATGGGATACAACTGTGGGGTACAGCCTCCAATTCAAATCTTGAAATTATTCAGCGTTTTCAGAACAAGGTCTTAAGAACACTGGCTAACGCTCCCTGGTATGTTCCAAATCACGTAATCACAGAGACTTACAAATTCCATCTATCAAAGAGCAAATAAAGAAATTTAGTGAAAACTACAGTGCTAAAACTCTAGTGCATCCAAATGTTCTCGCCAAAAATTTGTTTGAAAACACTGGTGAAGTGCAACGACTAAAACGTTTCAAGCCAAACAATCTAATGGACAGATTTGATTAGATAAGTGAAGAATAGAATAATAATTAAGTTCCATTGTAAAGACATTACTCACACTGTTAGTTCAAAGGAAACTTCATTGGAAGCAACCCCTGCAAGTTATTATGTTTTGCTATGTTTGTTATATAAATTACTTATTGGCAAAAATATACAGATTGTAAGCGAAGTGGAGAAGACCATTTTATACTTAAAATAATTATTAGTTATAAATTGACACTAATATATCGTTTTTAAGTTAAAATGTTTATTGACAACTGTCATTTATGTCAAAACACCGTCATTTATTTCAAAATTAATAATATCTCTCCTTACAGAAGTTGAAAAAAACATTTAAAATTTAATTGAAATTAAATTGACGTGTAATTACAGTAATAAAGTATGAAAAAAAAAATTGACAGTTGTCATTTAGCAAAAATGACGTATAATTTTTTTATGACGAAACTATACTATATTTGTATTTAAATATTAAAAAAACCCAAAAGTTTTATTTGTCAAAAAATGGATTTCTATTGACAGATTTTTTGACAGCTGTCATGAGTCCAAACCCGTTTTTGACATGTTATTTGGAATACCAAGTTTCACCTTGAACCGATAAAAATTAAGTGCTCAACGCTTGGTTTAACCTACAAAACCGGAAAACCCATGTTAAATCCCATTTAAAATTCAACCTGCGTGGGGAGTTTCGACTTTTTTCGTTATAATTTTTTTCGGCCTACTTTTGATTTAGCACTCAAAATAATCAGGACTTTTCCAAAATAATATATATATATATATATATATATATATATATATATATATATATATATATATATATATATATATATAGATATATGTATAATATTATTTTGGAAAGTCCTGATTATTTTGAGTGCTCCCTCTAAATCAAAAGTAGCGGCCGAAAAAACAATTATGACGCAAAAAAAGTTGAAAAAGAAATAATAAACCGTCCCCCACGCAGGTTGAATTTTAAATGGGATTTAACATAATTGACCAGGATGGTGATGCGGGAGAGAGTTCAAGTACCTATTCGTATGAGTTGGTTTTCGATAAACTTTGTGTGTAAATTTACCATTAGAAAGTCTTGTTATTAGGGTGTCCAAAAAAGGGAGTGAATTATTTTCTTCAACTTCCATAATAAATTTGGTGTTGTCGTGAATGTTGTTAATATGTCCTAGAATACGGTTCGTCTCCTTTTCCATGGGGCCAAACTACAAATGTGTCATCAACATAACGAAACCAAGCAGTGGTTTCAAAATGTTCCATATATACATTCGCAAAGGCTGGAGAGAGTGGCGAGCCCATAGGTGCTCCTTGAATTTGCTTGTAGGATTGTCCTTTGTATGTAAAATAGGTTGAGTGCGTGCAGTGGTTTATCAATTTGAGTATATCTTGGTTTATTGAGTGTTTTTCTTCTAGAATTTTCATCATGTCTTCAATAGTTATTTTGGTGAAAAGTGACGTTATGTCGAAGCTAACTAAAATTTTGTAGAATTAATAATAGATTGTGTTTTTTCTATGTAGGTGGTAGGATTGCACTGATTTTTCTTATGTTCTGAAGAAGTTAAAAGTTCAGACATATTGTGGTGATAGTCTTTAGAGTTGACAATCACAGTAGCGTTTCCTTTGTCAGCGGGTAGTATTAATATTTGGTCGTCACTTTTGATTTGGTTTAACATTTGGAGGTCTTGCTTGGTGATATTTTGTTTGGGAAGTTTGCAGTTCTGAAGAATGTGTGCTACGTTGAGCCTAATTTCGTCAGCGACCGTAGATTCTGTATCCTTTAAGGCGTATTCTACGTTGGTAATGATGTTTTCTACGGGAATCCGTTTAGGAGTGACGGCAAAATTAAACCCTTTACCTAAAACATTCAGAATATTATTATTAAATTCTTTGTCAGTGAAATTGTGTACTGTCCTTAACGGTTCTACATTATTTGCCTGCGTAGTATGAGACAGACGTTCAAATTTTTGTTTTTGTCAGTCAGTTTTTATCATCAAGGACGATTCTACAGTATTTTCAATGAGACGATCCACCGTAACGAATATGAAATTTTGATAGCATGTAAAGTTTGGAAGGTGTCATAAAGGGTACGGTTGAGATAGTCAAGTTTAGCCTTTTCATTGGCAATCGCTTTTCTTAAAAGGGCAAGACTTGTTTTGAATAAAATACATCGCTGAAAAGGTGATAAAAAATACTATTCGATAATGTAAAAATCCAAGATGGCGTCCATATGAAAAACAATAGTTAGTGTATGTATTTCAAAAACAAATGATTGTAGATAAATTTTGGTACCTTTTTTAAAATTGTCTTTTAAAAGTGTCATAATAATGTACAAATCAAAATGTTGTCAGACTTCAAATAAAAGAGCTACAGGGGGTAGTAGAAAATGCACAAAAAAAGTTACTTCAAATCTGACTTTACCATGACTTTCCCCATTTAACCGACATTCTATCTTCAATATTAACGAATATAGCAATACATGCATGCTGAATCTCGGACACACTGTATAGAGGTCCAATTAAACGGATATTCTTGGTGTTGATATGGCGTCCTGTATCTAAATGATGTGCAGCTAAAGACGATGATGGATTGTGCTGCTTAATTGCTAGTTGGTGTTCATCGGATCTCGCATATAATATTCTGTTAGTTTATCCGATATAAGTTCTTGGACAGTTGTTGCACGGTATCTCATACACTCCTTGGTTTTCATTAGGAATTTTGTCTTTTGGGTTTCTTAAAAGTTGGGACAAAGTTGAATTTGGTTTGAATACCGGTCTGAAGTCGTTTTTGGGAAATTTCTTTGCGATTCTGTCTGTAATTCCTTTTATATAAGGTAGAATAACAGGAATCTTGCGTTCATTGTTTGACAAGTTATTATGTCTTGATCTTCTTACTTCGTTGGTAATTTTCAATGTTTCTTGATCTTTGTATCCGTTTTGAACTAGTATTTTATTATTTTAGTACAAATTATATTCTCGGAAACTTGTGTGAGGTCGGGGCAACACTTTCATTACCCTTATCTGGTTATAATATATTTTTATTACTTTTAAGATCAAATAAAACTGTGTATTTTAATACATAATGTATAATAATGGTGAAAGTTTACGTTTTCATATAAAGCAATAACTAATTACTATAATCCTGGAATCAGCTACCTATAATTCATGTATTACATTTTTGCGAAAACAAATAGCGCGATACCTTGAACATTTTGTTCTCATTAACATTGTATCCATTATTGTTACTGTAATTAAGAACCTGTAATGGCAGAACCCGCAAGCTGTAAAATGCATTTGGTGATACGTTATCTTACAAAACACAAACTTATCAATAATTAATTGCAGGCATAAGTGGTACATTTCTAACCAATAAAATCATTAAAACTGTTATTAACGATGTACTTTAACTGCATGTCTGGAACAGAAAGTAAATAAAATAAATTGCTCTTTACAAACAAGCATGCATTAAGTGCTTTCGTAAATTAATTAGTACGTATAATTCCAAATTTAATGCAGGAGTGTGCATAGTATAAGCTGTACGTACGAAATTAAGCACATTAAGTGTGAAAACAATAACTAGATTAATTTCGAAACCTTAAACAACATTATCTAAGCTGGATTTCTCGTAAAATGTAATTTTCTTAGTCATCTTTAACTGAAATTTAGCAGGTAGTTAGTCGACTGTATTCTTTCAACCGTGTTAATTACGACATAAAGTTAAAGTGAATGGTAAAATTACTCCAGCTTGAGTTATAAAACAACAGAAGAAAAATTGAACACTTTTTTAGTTGAATCACTACGTTTTTATTTCTCGCAAATGTTGAGTGTTTTTATACAGTGAGTACATTTAAATTGAAGAGAATAAAAGCAAAATTTAGTAATATAAATTATGATTGTGCGCAAAAAAAATATTTCATCATAAATCACTAAACCAATTTCTGAAGTTGTCTAAAAATTTCCCTAAGGATTACTGCATTAAGAAAGACAGGCAAATGCGGCGTTACTAATAAATCAAAACAGAGCACTACACGCGCTTATTTTGTTGGAGAAAAAGAAATCCCTTTGCACAGGCACACCGATATAAACACGTAAAAAAATGTAGTGGCACAGTGAAAGTGGATGTTTTTGACAAGTATTGAATGTACTTGTGTAAAATTAATATTAATTGGAGGGTTGGTTCGTTAGACTAGGGGCACGTTCGGTGTAAATATTCGTCTCGCTTTTGGCCACACCGCCGATGTGATCCAAAGATTTTATCACAAACGTGCCCATTTTCTTAAGTAAGTTTGCAAGATTACATCTTCAGAAAATCTCGTGATGTTAGAGGCTGTTATATTAAGGTTGAGTTTGTAGTATTTATTTAATGGTTTTAAAAGATAATCAAGAATCTTTTTACATGTGTAAAAATCTTTTATTTCCAAAAATAGGTCAAGCTTATACCTATTTTTAACAAGAAGTAATTAATTTTATTAAAAATACACATATAGGTTTATTTCGTAATATTACGTATACGTTTTGGTGGAATTGCGGAAATTTGAAAGAGACTACGATTTTTTACCCTTTTAAAATTTGTTTCGCCACGTCAAATCGTAGCAATTTTTTTTTCGTTAATCATTTTTAGGCGGTCGGTTTTGGCAGAACGCCGAATCAGTCTGACCTAGTTTTTTTTCTTTGCAATACGCTACTCTGGTTTTCTTTATTTCATAATATTATAGAGAATAAAGGTTTAAGTACACTTGACTAGTTGAATTATGTAAATCCTCAGATTTTCATAAATTGATCCCTTGTGGGTTCTAGTAACCACAATTATAAATAAATTTTTTGCTTGTTTATAGTTGACTTATTACAGGATTAATATTACGGTACACAAACTTAAACACGAATATTATTTAAATCAGAAGTAAAGTTAGTGTGAGATTTTTTAACTACTTCTTATTAATAAAAAAAAACGTATATTTATAAAAAAATGCAGTGTTCTTATTTAATTGTTTGAAAACTTTAGATACGTATTAAAAGATGTTCTGACGGTAATTAAGTCTACATTCCCCAAGTGTTTCAAACTTAAACATTATTTTATACACTACTCTAATGTAGTATCAATTCATAATTCGTTTAAAAACAGATAATTAAAAAATAACTGAGGATTTTTTTTCAGTAATTGCATTGACACTATTATATTGGTAACCTTTATTACTTCACTAACGCTAAATCGACTTATTAGCTCATTTTACAAAGTTTGACAAAATATCTGCCCTGAAGTCTGTGTGTGGGTGGGGGGATGCGTGTTTATGCGTATGTACGTCTATGCGTGTACAGGTGTGCGCGTCTAGGAGGTGCTTGTGTGCGTATGTACGTGTGTGCCCTGTGAGTGTGTGCGCTGTGCGTGTCTGCTTGTGTGCATGTCTGCATGCGTGCGTGTGTGTGTGTGTGTGTGTACGTGGATACGCTCATATGTGTACGCATGTGTAGGTGCGCGTGTGTGTGTGTGCGTGTATGCATGTGTGCGTTTGTGCATGTGAGCGTGTGCGCGTGTGTGCGTGTTATTATTATTACTATTATTATTATTATTATTATTTTTATTTATTTTTTTTTTTGGCACGACTACTTAGGTCATTTGCCATTTGACTCTTCCTGTTAAGATATACTACTCATTTTGATTCTTACAATAGTTTGGCTACTTCTGCCTCTTTCAGAAAAGTAATTAATTTATTTATGCTTTCCTGGTTATCCTTAAATATTTCTTCTATACTGTGCTTCATGTCTAATCTTTGTCGTATCTCATTATATTTTGGGCATTCCAATAATATGTGATTGACTGTTAGATCCGTTTTACAAATTTCACAGTTATTCCGTCTTTTTCTGCCTAAAAGGTGTAAGTGGGTTAGATTGGTATGTCCAATACGGGCCCTTGTTAGTAATACCTCTTCTCTTTTTGTTATGTTGATCTCTGTTTTCCAAGGTCTTATGGTTTTCTTTAATTTTTGCAGATGTGTTTGCGTTGTATTCCATTCTTGTAGCCAGATGTCGTACATTTTTGTTTTAATTACATTCTTGTGTTGTTTTATGGTTTCGTTGTTATTATCCGTCGGTATTGTTTGAAATATTTCGTAAAGACTATGTTTTTCTATTATTTCCAATGCTCTCACTGTGGCTGGTCGAGGTATAGTTGGTCTTTCCTTGAATTTCTGAAATCTTTCGTTATCTAGAAGTGTGTGGTTTATGTGTTTGTTTAATGTCAGTATCTTGCTGTAGTAGTTTAGTACCATCTGATGGCTTCAAATTTTTAGTGGGGGTATTCCGGAGTCTGCAAATATGGATGCATGAGGGCTAGTGCGAAAGGCGCCTATACACAACCTCGTGCCATAAGCATGTAGGCTGTCTAGGGGTTTAAGTGTTGATGATCTTGTGGACGAATATATTATTGACCCATAATCCATTATTGGCATTACGAATGCCTTATACAATGTTATCATCGTTTTACGATTTGATCCCCAGTTTATGTTTGAAAGACAGCGTATTAGATTTAATCTTTTCTTGCAGTTTGTTATTAATGTGTGTATATGTTGTTTGTAAGATAACCTGTCATCCAAAATTACACCCAACAGTTTTATGCTTTTTACAATTGGTACTTGTCTATTATATAAGTATAGCTTTGGATCAGTTTGTTGTAATCGTAGGCGACTAAAATTTATGGCTTTAGTTTTTTCTTTTGAAAACTTAAAACCGGTTTTATTTGAGAACTCCGTTACGTTATTTATTGCTTCTTGCAGTTGCTCATTTACCTCTTCCATTGTTTTCCCACGCTTTATTATTATTAAATCGTCTGCATAAATGGATTTTCCAATGGAGTCTGGGATAACTGACAAAATATGGTTTATTCCTATTAGAAATAGGGTGACACTTAAAACAGATCCCTGTGGAATGCCGTTTTCTAGCATATACAGCTTGGAGTGTTTGTCACCTACCCTTACTCTAAAAGTTCTATTGGATAGGAAGCTCTGAATGAATTTAGGTAGCTCTCCTCTTATGTTCCAAACATGTAGTTGATTCATGATGTTAAATTTCCAGATGGTATCATAAGCTTTTTCGAGATCAAATGACACTGTTACGCTACTTTTTCTTTCTCTAAAACCTTCCATTATGTAGTTTTCAATATTTATTAGTTGGTCTGTGGTAGAGTGAAATTTTCTAAATCCAGTTTGGTGTGGAGATATTAATTCATGCGTTTCTAAGTATTTCATCAATCTCTTGTTAACCATTGACTCCATTACTTTACTGCTGTTGCTTGTAAGTGATATTGGTCTATTGTTATTTGCGTTTGTAGCATCTTTTTTTGCCTTTGCTATCGGTATTACAACGGATTCCCTCCACTGATTAGGGTAGGTGCTTGTACTATATATTTTATTGTATAAATGTAATAACTGGTTCTTTGCAGACGCAGGCAGATATTGTAACATGGAGTAAGTTATATTGTCCGGTCCTGGTGCCTTATCTTTTTTATATTTTAAGGCTTGCTCCAGTTCTTCGAGTAAGAAAGGTGCGTTATATTCAAGCTTTTCGACGGTGTTAAAATCTAAATCTATTTCTGCTTGTTGTTTTATTCTTAAGAAATCCTGGCTATAGCATTGGGAGCTGCTTATGTTTTCAAAATGAGCAGCAAGTATTTCTGCTTTTTGTTTTGGGCATTTACATTTGCACCGTCTACTATTAGGATTTCAGATGACATTTGTGGAACCTGTGTTTAAGCTTTTTGCTTTTCTCCAGACTTCTGTTGGATGTGTTTTTATATTTATGGTGTTTATGTACCGTTTCCAGGAAAGCTGTTTACTATTTAAGATGGCGTTTTCCATTATTGCCCTAGCTTGTTAATATGCTGCTAAATTAGAGGTGGTTGGTGCATTCTTAAAAATATTAAATGCTTTTCTTTTACTTTTAACAGCATCGCTGACTTCTTGTGTTCACCATAGTACGCTTGTGTTCCGAATTCTTCCTGACGAAAGTGGGATGTTTTCTTTAGCAGTTTTAATTATGTTTTCTGTCAAATCCCGCACTTGTTTTTCTATATTTTTTGTAGAGATAAGTTGTAAGTTATTTATTTTAGTTGCGTACTCTTCCCAGTTGGCTTCTTTTATTTTCCACCTCCTGGGTATAGAGTAGGTTGTTCTTTTTGTGTCCGTAGATATAATGATTGGGCAATGATCACTATTATAATAATCACTTAGCGTCTTCCATCCGAGTTTTAATGTTAAAATTGGGTGGGCAAATGTCAAATCAACGACCGTAAAATTATTAGATTTGGCATTAAAGTGAGTCGGTTCTCCTGTATTTAGAATATTTATATTATTATTTTCCAAAAATTCTTCAATAATTTTTCCACGTTGATCTTTATATATGGAGCCCCAAAGTTCAGAGAGGGCGTTGAAATCCCCTACTATCAAATAAGGGGGTGGAAGTTGTCGAATAATTTCTACTAAATCATTCAAGTTCCAATCGAATTTTGGAAGGTACATGTTGCATATCGATGTTTTTATTGGATATGTTAGTTGCGTAGCAATCACTTGGTGTTTTTAATGTATAGGTAGTTGTTTTGTAGGTATTCTGTTTCGGGTATATATTGCTGCACCTTCACTTGCCCTCTCGTTACCGGTATAATTTCGATTTATACATGTATAACCCTTTATAGGGAAGCTAACGCTTTCCTTTAAATGTGTTTCCTGGATACACATTACGACGGGCATGTATTGGTTAATTATCAATTGTAGTTCACCATAGTGCTTTGGGAGTCCATTACAGTTCTATTGCAAAATAGATTCATTGTAGCGTGTTACAGACATAATAATGTGTTTAAACGAATATAAATACTTATACTATAGATGAATGAATAAATAAATAAATAAATAACAGGTAAAAAAAGCACAATGGACTGGTATTTTAGACTAACAAACATAGTCTATTATCACTAAGTTTTAGAAACGGCTTGAATAAATAATCAAAAGATATCACAGTATATATCACTGACTAGTACTTCGGGGACCTCTTGGTCTCCCTTTTTTCCATCCTCTTGGTCTTTTTTTTAACGTGGATCTGGCTTCATGTAACGTTGTTTCATCAACGGAGGCAATACTGGACTCCGTTGAGGTTGATATGGTGTTTCCCGTTTTTCTCTTTGTTCCACGGGACTCTTCATCCAATTCCTCGATGGGGAGGGTAGATAGTGGTACTGCTGAAGGAATATTGTTGCTTATGTTCTGACTTTCGTCTTGTTTACTTGTTTTTGGTTTTATATTTTGTGTCGTTGCACATTTTGTATCGTTATCTTTTAGCACCACAAATGTGTTTTTTAGCTCCGTTATTAAAACGGGTATCAGTGCAGAAGCTAACTCTGTTATGTCTGTAATTTTTGTAGCTGTAGCTGTTATATTACCATACGATGGTCCTTTAGGTGGTAGGCCTAGTACTTCTTTCCGTGCTTCATTATATGTCAGGCTGTTTTTAGTCTTTACTTCTTGTATTTTCACTTCCTCTGCGTATATTGGGCACTCTTTAGATCTTGCCGAGTGATCATCTTTACAATTCACACACTATATTGGTTTGTCACAGGGTCTTCCGGAGTGTAGTTGCTTTCCGCATACACACACACTTGTGCGTTTTTACAGTTGAATGCAGAATGTCCAATTAACTGACATCTGTAACACCTTAAAGGTGGAGGTATAAACAATCGGACATTTAGTTTGTAAAATGCCACTTTTACAAATGTTGGCAGATTCTGGTTACAAAAGGTAAGAACTAAACTCGCCGTATTTGCAATTTGACTCTCCTTCTTAATTGTGATGCGTCGGACGTCTATTACTTTTTGGTCTCTTAAGTTTTCGAGAATTTCCTCTGTTGTGCAGTTTAACAGATCTCTACACGTTATAACACCTCTAACAATGTTCAAGGTATTATGAGGTACAACGGTGACGGGTATGTTTCCGAAATTTTCCAGTTGTAGAAAACGTTTAGCTTGTTTTTGTGATTTCGTATCAATGAGTAATCCTATCTTGGTTTTTTAGAGTAATTTACGTCACCTACTAATCCATATAACGTTTTTGCTATGAAAAATGAGTTTTCTTACTCAAATGAGTTTGAATCGGTCTTTTTAATGAGTAAGAACCGTGGGATGGAAATTCCCGACGTCACTTGCTCCATTAAACTTTCTTGGAGGGTTTTTTTCGCTGTCCCTCAACATCGCCCATTTCGGAGGATGGGTCCTCTAAAAGTGTATTTTTATCGGTCATACAGTACCCACGAGAAGGGCTGAAATATATGTCCACCATGGCAGTGCACCCTTACCACAGTAAGCCTTATTACAACCGGAGGACGGCAGGTATCCGGAGAGCACCGTTCAAGACCAAGTCTCGTATGGCCATTCATATCTCGGCACGGTTCGCATTACACCTTATATTCGACTTTGTTGATGGGGTAAGGTCCCCTAGACATAAAACAAATGACATAACAACCAATATAACTAAGAATTATTATTATTATTATTATTATTATTATTATTATTATTATTATTATTATTATTATTATTATTATTATTATTATTATTATTATTATTATTAGTAGTAGTATTATTCTTTTTTTTTATACATGACTAGTGCATATCCTAAACTAAAATTGTAACCGTGTCCATGTGTGATTGCTTGGGCGTTAGGACATTCGTCAAAAATATGCACCTGTCATCGATACACTGCATCTTTGACAAGTTGTTTGTTGTTCGTTTCTCACTAAGTGTGAGTGTGTTAACTGAGTGTGGCCTATCCTTAGCCTTATCACCACCACGCTATATCTTCTTGTCGTTTGTGCATAACTTTTCCTTGTCATATACCTTAAGAAGATGTTGTTTTAGTGACTTGTTTTCTTTAGACCAGTCGTTCTGCCATTTGCCCCAAATTATCTCTTTTATGGTACTTTTGTTTTTGATTTCGTTTCTATTTCTAATGTTTAGTATTTCGCACGATTCTGAAATTTTTGTATATATTAGAGCCCATGGTGTGCTGTTATCGCCGTTTTCCGTATTAACACGTTTAATGCTGATTATATTATAGTAATGACGCTAAGCAGCTCATAATGTATTGTAAAAAATAAAGACTTGGGAGAACAATCTTGTATTAGTAGGCTGTTATTAAGCATGTTGAATGCTGTTTTGTGTGTCACGGATCCGTGACGGTAGCGTCTCTAATGAAAATTTATTTAAACACGCTATGTGATACGGATACGTGACATACATTGACAGTAAATAAATAGTTAGTACCATTAAAAAAATCGCAAAACTTTATTCATAGAAAGAAATTAACAAAATACAGCACTAAGAAATTGATTTAGAGTTTTGAATGATATTTGGCAAAGCATTTGCCCTGACAAAGTCCTGGTTTATGTTTGCATAAGCCGCATACAAAGACGGTTGCCTTTCTTATTTTATTTTTGGCACATTTTCGACATCTTTTTCTTTTTGTTTCTCCTTAGTCGGTTTTTTTATTTAATTTTAGAAGTCATATGCTCGTAGCTTTCTTTTTCTTCACGTCTTATTTCAACATTTGGTTCATCTATTTTCAATCAATGTCTTATTATTTCCAATCTAAACGCATAGAAAGACATTTTGTTTTGGGAATATTTTTGGTGCAAGTGAAATGCGTTTTGTAGTATTAACTGAAACATATGAACTACCACCGTAGGGTTTTTCTTGTACAAGGGTAGTAGGAGTTCATCTGATCTTGTCGATCGATGCCCGAAATGTATCGGGTAAAGTTTGCTTTTGATTTCTTTTCTTCTTGTCTCCACATTTCATTTTTAAACTCTATCGATATGTAATATATGACTTCTTTGTCTCGCCATTTTCCTACCATCACCCCGTTACAATATTGTGCTATTGTATCTCTAACTAGTAAATCTTTTGAGACCACCTTCCATGGAGTTTCGTTTCGGTCAGGTCGTAGAGTTCCTGTACAATACGCTTTGATTTCGAATATTTTTGCTAGCTATGGACTGTTATAAAAATTATCCATATAGACCGAATGGTCACAATTGAGTTTTTCGTTTAGCAAGTGTAATACTGTTTTCTTCGTGTGGCCTTTCCCAGACTGTTTTGATTGTGCACCCACATATACATCAAATTTGATTACTAACCCATTTGGTTCCGTCAGCATGTACAACTTCATGCCATATTTATGTCGTTTATTTTTAATATGTTGCCTCAAGACTAGTCGTCCTCTCTATATCACCATTGATTCATCAAGGGATAGTTTCCCTGGATAATAAATTTCTGACATACGCTTATTAAGGAAATCTATAACTGAGCCAATTTTATGCAGCCGATCGGGTAAAATATTTTCATTTGTTTTTAAACAAAAATGAAGTACTCTCATTATTATCATATATCTATCGCGACTCATATGCTTCCGGAAACACGGTATGTTATGCAGAGGATCTGTTTTCCAATAATCTTCCAGGTGGTTTAGCTGTATTGTATCTGTGTGGTTGAGTGGACCTAAAAATTTGAGTAATTCTTGTGATGTCAACGGTTTCCACCTTGTAATCCGGGCGGTCTCAGTTTCGCATGATAGAAACATTTCTGCTGCATAGTTATTGGTTTCTTCCACAATTAAGTTGCGAAGTTCAGCTGTAAAGATAAGTTGGAAAAAATCTATGGGTCTATTACTTTCAGGTGCCTGAAGTAATTCGTTCGTAGAGAAAATTATGTTTTCCATACTTGCGTCAGAGTTGGTCCAATGCCAATTACTTTTTTTTTTTGTTTTGTTTGCAGTTTTTGTTTTTTTTCCTAAAATAGAAAATTATTAGTAACAAATTCGATAAATATATTTTACACAGTAATACCTTCATCGTTTTGCAAAACATTTGATGACTGATTACCCTTGTGATCGATATGTTGACCTATATCAATCAATCTTAGTACTAGAGCTATGTTGATTTCGAATATCGCTAGAATAACGATCCAAGATATCTTAAAACAAAATTTCAGAAAATTAGTATCCCTGTATTTGTAAAAATATTTGTAACATCACGACAACTACATCTTTGCTGATCTATTAACTTTATTTCGTTAACATAGAAGGCCTCTGTTTGGTCATCGCATTCACAACGTTAACTTGCATATATTCACCCAACCAGTAACCTAATTCAGTTAAATAGAATCTATTAACCATCGCAACCAACTAAGTTTCTACGCTAAGATTAACTTTATCTTAAATTTCTTTATTGAAGGATCCGTGACTGTTTGGTACCTCACGTTAGATTAACTTAGTAATTCAAGCTTGTACTTTTAATTGAACCTTAATTCAGTTAACATAGCTGATCTTTAATGGTAGCGCTAACGGAAACAGTTTAGACGATTTCTACCCTACATATTGAGCAACTTAGAATATGTTAATTTAAGATCGTCGATGCTGACATGTAAACAATGCATCCGTAGTCGTTTATCAATGAAGTTTATATAATTAATATTATATATATATATATATATATATGATATTATATATATATATATATACCTATATACTATTAAGGAGTCTGTCTCTCCGCATAACTTTACATTTTGTTTACTACATTTACCATTTTTCTCACTTTATTAACCAGATCTTCAAAAAGAAGTCCGATTGGTAATATGGCTTTCTTAGCTTACAAAAATGTAAGCACGCTGTCTTGGTGGTTGACAGTGTAAAACCTACCCTTTCGGCTTGAGATGCATTAACTGCAGTCTGCATAATGGTGTTGTGCGGAGCTTCCAGTTTGCTGGACATGTATATAGCTAGGTTATCGACATAAATGAATCTACCGATAGGCCTATCTAGATTCTTCCTTATGTCGTTCAACCCTATACTGAATAGGCCGACGATTATTGGTGACCCTTGTGGGATGACATTCTCTAAAGTACGCGTTGTTGAGAACTCATTTCATATGCTAACCGTACAAAGTCTATCGCTTAAGAACGTTTTTATAAATTTACCCATATTGCCCTGATTCCCTATTCATATATTTTTGAAATTACCGCGTATCTCTATACCGTGTCGTAGGCCTTTTCTATGTCGAAGGAAACCGCCTTGGTATGCTGTCTTTTCATAGAACTCTGTTTTAATGTTGATGATTCTTAATAAATTGTCATATGTCGAGTAGCTTTTACGAAAACCTGTCTGGTATTTATTGATCCAGTTGTTTTCTTCGATTAGTTGCACTAGTCTTCTGTAGACTATTTCTTCCAGAGTCTTTCCCAGACAACACGTCAATGAGATAGGTCGGTAACTTTCTCAATTTAATGCGTCTTTATTTGGTTACTATTATTATGATTACAATTATTATTTATTAAAACGGTGCATACAGATATATTACGCAAAACTACAATGTATTGTAACATATTTGCTGTGTTATATTATGACAGAAAGTTGGCTTATTCACTGCAATTTTCAGGTTCCAGGTTTTTGTTTAAAATTAGTACCCCAGTGTCTACAGTAAAAATCACATTTTTTGAACACCACTTATTTTTAAACACATTCATACTATTGTTGTCAAGGTTCAATTGATATTCAGTAAGGATTCTGATTTTTAACCACTTTTTGATGTTCTGTAGATACTTTGGCAACACAACTATGTTTTTAATATATTGCTGATATTGTTGGTAAGCATTACTAATCCCCAGCACTATTAAAGGTTTAGATAAGTTGGTATCAGTCTTGGTTTGGGTGTTATAGAGGAAAATCATATTCTGTAAATTTATTGTGCTATTACCTAGTATTTTTAACTAGTTATTAAACAAATAGTCCGTCTAGAAAGTATCCGGAATTTTATTTTTTTTTTAATTTATAGATATTTCTTTTTGTAACATTCTAAGACACATGTAATGAATCAAGTAGGTTGTCCTGATAATAGACTGTGGCCAAAATTGCATGACAACATCATGAGTCAAATATTGTCAGCAGACTTAAGATTTGTGAAAAAATGTCGCAAGTAGAAAAAAAGAGGTAGAATATTTGTATAGAAAAGGTTTTCGAAATGTTAAAAAATTAGTGCAATTGACTGAACTAGGAAAAAGTGCAGTTCATGAAACAATCAAGAGGATAAAAAATGGCACCGATATGGGGAATAAACCAGTTTCGGGAAGATCACGTAAGATTGGCGGAAACAATTTAAACGCTTTAGTGGCATTAGGATGACAAAATCCTCGCCTTTCGAAAATTGGCTAACAGATTTGCAAATCAACGAAAAAGAAATTGTGCCCGGAAACCGTTCGCATGTCACTGAAAAGACAGGGCTAGATATCAAGGAAACCAAAAAAAAACCCTTGTAATGACACCTCTACAAAAACAACGAAGAATAGGTTTTTGTCAACATTTTCAAGAAGATAATATTGGTAATGTTTTTATATCTGACGAAAGTTGTTTCCAGCTTGGTGCAAATCATCTAAAAATCCTATCAAAATAAAATGTTACGGTTCAAATTTCTAAATTTCCTACTAAAATAATGGTTTGGGGAGCAATATCTCAGCATGTATAGTTGATGGACTGTTAATAGTGCAAAATATTGTGACATTCTAAATGGTTTTCTTCTTGAAACGGCTCATGATTTATATCCAGAGGGGTGGCGTTTTCAACAGGATAATGTAAGATGCCATGCTTCTGCCTATACTCAAGCTTGGATGCAAGAACATCAATTGACATCAATTCCGTGGCTAACAGTTTCACCAGATCTTAATCCCATTGAAAACATATGGGGACTAATGAAGATTGAAGTTGAACGAACAGCGCCACGAAATAAAGAAGATTTGATTCGGTCAGTTTTGAAGGTCTGGATCACCATCACCGAACATTATGGCGGTGTCTTAGTTTCAGGTGTACCTCGACGTTTAGTCGAGTGTTTAGACTTAAATGGAAGTTGTATAAGTAATTGAGAGTAATTATTTGTTGTTATTTTATAATTCAAGTATTAAGAATGTATACCGAATAATTCAAGTTGAGCTCTATTTTTTCCGGATACTTTCATGACGGACAACATATCCACATTTGAGTTGCGAGATTACAGTCTATCACAATATGCCACGCGTTTCCTTCTACACGGCATGTCATACTGTTTTTTTCTTCTCTTTGTCTAATGTTGTTTAAAAAAATCATGTTAGCTAACCAGTTTTTAGCAACCCTCCAGGCTATAGCAGCATCTGCTCTTAACGTAGGCGGTGTAAACATGTTTTTCCATTTGTCCATTACCCTTTCATTTTGTTTTAATATTTAGCTCAATCGCTAACAATTGATCCGTTAACTGCTTTCTTGTGATTTTGTTTACAGAATATTGTGCATTATTTTCTTTGTTAAAGATCATCTTTGTGGCTATTTTGATATCGTATGGGTTCCCAAGGCGCCGCATAAAAAGGTTTGACATAGCTGTTTTAACTGTTCTAAGCTGTTATGTAATGGTTTTTGTGACAAGAGGTACATAATTGTAAGAAACGTCTTCTTCATTCTTCCAATTGCGGTCATTTAAAACATCACCTAATTCATTTATACCGCATCTTAAGCAGATGTCATCGGACACAACTTTGTGGAATCTTTCAGGCCCTAAGGGACATACTGTAAATGGCATTTTAACTAAATCCTCATAAAAATTAGGAAAATCATCACACACCAGAGGAATTGTATTCCAAGCCTTTTAAGCACTTATTAGGTACCATGTAGAGTGACTGGCAGTTGCATGTTCTGGTTTCGTTCATGTTTAAAAGTACTTGAAAATTATTGCTCAATTAGTATAGTACGACACGAAAGCTCTTGAGATCGCCTCAGGCTGTTGACTAACACAGCATCACTTGTTAAATCAGTTTAAGTATGCATAAATCGCCCGAGACAACCTCAAGAGCCTTTGTGTTTAAGAATGTTTTTGCTGTTAATATACGAAAGACCTTAATTTTTATTTTTAGATGGACTAATCCTAAACCTCCGAATTTTATCTTTACGCACACGGTATTTACGTCGGCCCAATGTTTTTGTTATTCCATAAAAAGTGAATAAAACCCTTCTCGAACTGTCGAATATCACGAATTTAAATTATTTGCGAAATGTGCCACAGCTTCGGCGTGATAAAGGTGTTAATTAGCTTAATTCGACCCCTTACTGACAGGGTATTTGATTTAAAGGACCATTTTTTGTAGGACATTGTTAACCTTGACATTCAAAAGATCTACCTCTGTTTTACTTGTAAGCTCATCAGAACTGCTGAAGGTAACTCCTAAAATTTTTGAGCAACACCGTCTCAAGTACATCCTAACAGAGAATTGCATCTGTGTTTCCACTTTCCACACCATAATCCCTCTGATTTCTGTAAATTGACTATTGCTCCTGGTTCGGGGGAAAAACAATTAAAGCAGATTAGTATGCTCTAAAAGTCTTTATCCTTTGTTATGCAAATCGAGACATCATCTGTGTATTCTGATAAAAAGGTCTTGTTTGTAGATTGAGGTAGTTGTAATCCACTAAGCTTCCTTCGATAAATATTCTAAAAAGGTTCCAAAAGGATAGGAAATAACGGACCAGACAAACCTAATTCCCGGTTGGGTTCTAATTGCTTCTATTGGGAGGTTTCCTACTCTAACATGGAACTTTGCGTTCGTGTATAAAAGCTGGATTGCTGTTACAAAACAAAGTGGAAAATTAATTTTATTTAAAACTTTAAACAAGTCGTTGTGTTGTATACTATCGTATCCTCTTTGCATGCCAAGGGAAAAATTCCCAAGGTCATATTTTCAAAATGTGCATATGATATTATGTCTCAATGTAAATGCATACTATCATGTACTGATCTCGCTGGTATACTATAGGATTGATCAGTAAACTTTTCATGTTATACACATTTTTACATTACATTTAATATTCTACTAGCCGTACCCGGTGCGCGTTGCAATGTCGAAAGATTGTGAGGGCCCTGGGGGCCGATATTTAAAGAAATTATGCCCTAAACCTTCGCGGGAGTGTATTTATATACCGTATGTACGTGGCTAGTGCCCAAGGGTATGTTAGTGACCACACCCAATTTGCCTAATTAAGGAATACTCGGTGTAAACTCTTCATGTTATCCAAATTTCAGATTAGATTTTACATTATACTAGCCGTACCCGACACGCTTTGCTGTGTCGAAAGATTATGTGGGCCTTGGGGGCCGATATTTAAAAATAAACCTTCGCGAGAGTGTACTCAACAACTTCCAAAAGTTTCATAGCGGTTGGATATATATATATATATATATATATATATATATATATATATATATATATATATATATATATATAAAATTGGTTTAGTGAACGAAAAGTTCAATTTAATAATCATTAATTGTATTGTATTTAAAATTAACTTTTAAAGTACATACAGTAAAAGATTAACTCGAGTGGGACTTGAACCCACGACCTCCACTTTGCTAGAGTGGGGCTCTTCCATCTGAGCTATCGAGGAGGCAAGTCACAATCGATTCAAACTTGAAATACAATACAATTAATGATTATTAAATTGAACTTCTGTTCGTTCACTAAACCAATTTCTATAGTTATTATCTATTACTATTGCATACAGCAAATAAAAATTAACAATCAGTCACGTGTTGTCATGTGAGAAACCTTAGCGAATTGCGGGCTCACATGACATTCACAAAAAGTTGACTGTGATCCTTCATTCTGTGTATAATAATTATATTACATCGTAACTAGGGAAGTACATACAGTTCAAGTTTGAATCGATTGTGACTTGCCTCCTCGATAGCTCAGATGGAAGAGCCCCACTCTAGCAAAGTGGAGGTCGTGGGTTCAAGTCCCACTCGAGTTAATCTTTTACTGTATGTACTTTAAAAGTTAATTTTAAATACAATACAATTAATGATTATTAAATTGAACTTCTGTTCGTTCACTAAACCAATTTCTATAGTTATTATCTATTACTATTGCATACAGCAAATAAAAATTAACAATCAGTCACGTGTTGTCATGTGAGAAACCTTAGCGAATTGCGGGCTCACATGACATTCACAAAAAGTTGACTGTGATCCTTCATTCTGTGTATAATAATTATATTACATCGTAACTAGGGAAGTACATACAGTTCAAGTTTGAATCGATTGTGACTTGCCTCCTCGATAGCTCAGATGGAAGAGCCCCACTCTAGCAAAGTGGAGGTCGTGGGTTCAAGTCCCACTCGAGTTAATCTTTTACTGTATGTACTTTAAAAGTTAATTTTAAATACAATACAATTAATATATATATATATATATATATATATATATATATATATATGTACAGTGGGTGTCTACTGCGTGGACGGAGGATTGCTCCTTAACTATTAGAGGTATCAAAACCAATTTTGGTGTGGTAATACACGATCATTGGACCTACGTTATAAAAATATTTAGGCATATACAGGGTGATTGACAAAATATGCTAACCCAAACGTGTGTTTTTTTTTAATCGAACACCCTATATATTTTTGGATTTTTGGTTTCACTATTATATTTAGCAGATATCGTCACTTCAGTACCAAAATAGAGTTAACTTTGGAACCACGATGTGTAAAGTAGATACTGAGGGATAATAGGTTTCATAGCCATAATACGGGTCTTTCTTGAGATATTGACGCTTTTACGTAAAAATATACTCAGATACAGATTTAATATGACAATAGAATTCAACAAAACAAATCACGTAGGCTAGCCGCTCGTAATTGCATCTATTGGCAGATGAACTGTATGTAGAATCCAAACATGTAAAAGTATACAGATTGTTCCATTTAAATTTTCAGCTTTTGTGTCATATTGTTTTTTTATGTAAAAAAGCCGGGACTAATATAACCCATCAAAGCTTGAACAAAATTTAACGACCCGTTCAAAAATTACAGGGTGGCCCGATATATATATATATATATATATATATATATATATATATATATATATATATATAATATATAAATTTTATGATAACGTTACCAATGAGTTATCCAACGATATCTAATTTTCCTCGATGTTACAATATCTCGCAAGTATGGATATGACTTTCAATTTCTCCACATAGCAGACGTTAGTATTTGTCACTTCTGTGATTATTGCGCGCTGTTCTTTGGTACTAATACCTACTACCTTTCATTTATGAAGAGAACAACGCGGAGCAAAACATGTTGCGGTAATGATGTTTTTAGTAAAACGAACATGTCAGCAGACGATGTTGAGAAATCCAGAAGAAAATCAGCAGCTTACTGTATCTTTCGTCAGTGGTAAAAGTAGAGCGCTGTGTAGATCAACGTTAGCCGTGGGTGTAGGCAAATATGGCGTTGACGCCGACGACCAAACCGCACTAGATATCGTGAAGATTTGCCAAGGTAAGCAGGTTGCAATGGGGATGGACGAGTTTGATATAAGACGTAAAATGGCTCAATTTTAATTTCAAACAGCTTACGCTTACCATAAAACAACAAATACCAATGTTCTATTCAGGAAAATAGTTTCTAGGCGCCAACACAATGTTCAATTTATCTGAAATAAAAAGTCTTAAGTTAGTTCATAAATTAATCCGAACTGACAGTAAAAACAGAACTATTGCGTACCGTAAAACGGGGCGGCTGGATAACACCGAGGCGACTTGATACATTCTACCCCTCTTGCCTAAAATGCCCACACAACTGTGCTACACATGGATGCGACCGGCACATATGTACTCATTCGATGCGTTAGTAGGCACTCTTTCAAAGTAAGGTTAGTAGAGTACAGTGGAAGACTTGTTGTTCCCGCAGTATTTTTCTATAAAAACGGGTAAAAAACCAGGTATTTATTAACTGTTATACTTTCTATTGTGTAGAGACACTATTGAATGCAAAGATATCTCCGTATTTTTTTCACGGGTACTAAATTAGTCAAAAACAATATCCTAACCTAAAAGTTGGATTATACAGAAACATTTACCAGTGGCGTATCATTTTATTTTTTTAGTCTTTTTCAGGGGTGACTTGATAATGAGGATAAATATGGTCAGAACATATAAAAGAAAACCAGGCAGCAGGAAATACGGTGATTATGATGAAGAAGCTAGTAAGATTGCTGTGTCGCGTCATAGAGACGAGGGTGTTGCAGTTACACAGCTAAGTAAAGAATATAGTATACCTATTGCCACTTTATACAGAAAAATTAAGGGAAAATACCCAAAAAAACGTGGCGGTCAGCTTTCGATGTCAAAGGATGAAGAGGATATGCTTGCTAATGCTATTGGTGTTGCTGCTGATTGGGGTTATCCGTGCGACTCAAACGATATCAAAGATATAGTTCAAAATTATTTAGGAAGACATGGGAAAACTGCACCCCAATTTGTAAATAACAGGCCAGGGGAAGCTTGGTTACAAAAATGTTTATTGCGGCATAAGGAAAAGCTGTCAAAAAGGTTATCCCAATCAATAAAAGAAAGCAGAGCGAAGGTATGCCATGAAACAGTCAATAAATATTTTGATAACTTGGCAGAAAGTCTAAAAGATGTTCCACCGTCTGCAGTTGTAAATTATGACGAAACTAACTTCACTGACGATCCAGGTCGCCTAAAAGTAATCGTCCGTAAAACGTCTAAAAGAGCAGAGAAAATAATGGATTCCTCAAAAGCCGCAACCTCAGTTATGTTCGCCTATGCAGCCTCCGGATCCTTACTGCCCGTCTATATAGTTTATAAAGCCGACCATCTCTGGTCCACGTGGACGGAAAATGGGCCACCTGGGGCTAGATTCAATCGTTCCTATTCGGGCTGGTTCGATGGAAATATTTTTGAGGATTGGTTTATCAATATAATACTGCCATATTTTCGAACTTTAACACCTGGCCCTAAAGTACTCATCGGTGACAACCTGGCAAGTCATATTTCCAAAAGTGTTCTCCAAAAATGTGAAGAAAACGAAATTCGTTTTATACTGCTGCCACCCAATAGCACCCATTTAACGCAACCTTTAGATGTTAGTGTCTTCCGGCCAATTAAGACTACCTGGAGACAGATACTTCAGCAATGGAAAAAAAATAATAGGGGAGTGGTGAGGAAAGATGTCTTTCCCCGATTGCTGAATCAAGCATTAAATCACGTTGACGCTAGTGGTGAGAAGAACATAAAATCTGGCTTTGAAGCAACCGGCATATGTCCGCTAAATAGGAAGGAGGTTCTGGATAAGTTACCGAAAACAGACGAACCTGCATTACTAGGTGATATGGCGCAATCATTAAAAGAGATCTTCGAAAGTTCAAGATTCAAAACTGCAGTACCTGTTGGAAGAAAAAAGAAGCTGACTGTACCAGCGGGCAGAAGCGTATCTCGACACGACGTTGAAATGCCACAGACATCTTCTGGAAGAAAACCTTTGCAAAATCGAGAAACAAGGTCTTTATCGTCTGCCTCCTCTGAAAGTGCTATAAGTGAGAAACTATTAACTGTTGATAGTGATGCGGAACCTGAATCATTCTCAGATTTAGAAAACGAAAGTGACATGGACTAACATAACGAAAACGAAAATGACATTCCACAAAGTGATTTAAATGATTTGAAATCAGGTGATTATATTTTTGTTGGTTTAAAAACCGAGTCAAACACTTTTAAAAACTACGTGGCAAACATAATAAGTTGTGAAGAGAGTGAAACCTATCTTTGCACATTTTTAAGACAAAGCTCTAAAATATCAAACGCTTATATTTATCCTGAGGTAGAGGACGTTGGTATTGTGAAAAAGATAGAAATTAAGCAGAAACTTACGGAATTTGAAACATTAAGGAGGGGACAGATCAAATTTAAACATTTGAATTTTTAATTTTTTTTTACGATTTGCAGCTAGGTAGGTACATGTATCAGAATATTGGCTAAGTTTTATATTTTTATCTATATAGTATAAGTATATTATTCTATTTTGAGTTCCTAACACACCACAGAATGTAGGTAGTACCTACAGATATTGTTTTTTACGTTTACTATTTTTCGAGTTTCGTTTTTATATTTCGAAATAAATTCTAAAATACAAATTCAATTTGTTTCATTAAAAAGGTTTTTGGGGTAGGCTCTGTTGCTATAGGGACTTTTTTTCTATCAAGACGCCTTAATTGTGGTTCGAAATGATAAAACAGAGTTAAATACAGGCATTTATCAAGTCGCCCCACTATGGGGCGACATGATAATCTACACATATATATTTTTTTGCCCCTAAGCTGGGGCAGCCATTTTTTTTTTTGAAATTTGCATTGGATAGTCACTAGCCCAAAGTTATCTGAAGTATTTTTTGTTTGATCCCAAATTGTCTGTTAACAGCTGCAGAGCGATCAATTTCCGAAAACACTGATTAAGTCGCCCCTTTTACGGTACTCGATAATATCATACACAATTCAATCTCAATCATCCAACACGCACCACACCCTTTAACTTTAGAAGAGTACGTTAAGTTTTATCTCAATAACCTAAATAAATTTATGTTAACCCAAATCAACAAACACGTACATGTTGCTTTAATTTTTAAGATCTTTAAATATCATAATTAATAATAAAATTAAATATTTGTATTGATAAAATAGAAGTTTTGAAATTTTCATGAACTGTAAAATTTCTAACTTTTAAACTTGTAGTTTCATGGTTATACAGTTCGGAAAGTTGTGAGAAATTGTTAAATAAACTAACTACGGTTTTGTTGGATGAAGCATATATTGACGGATTTACGTTTCGGGAATATTAATTGTCAATTTTTAATCCCTTCTTCAGAAGTTTAGAAACAATTCTTATCGTTAAAAAACATTAAACATGTGACATCTAGAAATGATATTATAACTAATTACAACCTACGAACTATGTGAATTTAACAACTTACCGCAACAAATATTACCAAGTCTTAAAATAAAGTTAAATCGAGGTAAATTTTATAATAAAGGTTATAAATTTTACCATGAATGTGGTGAGACTAAGCATATTTAAGCTTAGTACTTCCTCAAAATAACCCTACAAGTAAATAATTAATAGAGTTTTTATTTTTAAGTTATTGAATGTGAAGACTCTATTACCGACATTACAGGCAACACATCGACCCCATATTAAAGAATAATTAATATTTACAACAAAAAAAGCATTAGTGCTTTAGTTAAAAATAATTTTCCAATATATTTCATTAACAAACATGTAAACAAACGTATCCATTGGATCTACAATAGATATAAATATAAAAAGCACAACAAAAATACTATATATTCCAAACATTAGTACTAAAATTACAAAAATCATTCTTGATAAATCTCAACACAAATATAACATTACATTAAAAAATTTCAACACTATTAATAAATTCCACTCAAATCTTAATACTAAAGTACCAGATGATAAATCAAATTTAATATACAGAATTAATTGTAAAAATTGTTGTAAATCTTATGTTGGCCAAACATCACAATTCATTAAAAAACGAATGTCACAACATCTTTACTCCATTAAAAATAAACGTAACGATACTGCTCTTAGTAACCATTACCTTCAGTATAATCACACTTCTGACTTCAATAATAAAAAAATTTTAACACAGGAAAACAATTTGCACAAAAGGCTTTTTATTGAAACGTTTTATATACAGAGATACAACACTGTTAATCACAAAACTGATATTAGTAATTTAAGTAATATTCACCTTAATCTAATTAAAAATAAACAAAGTTGATAGTTAAATAGCTTAGAAAAATACATGCCAATAAGTTGGTAACATTGATTCTATATACGTTGGTATGTCTGTCAGAGAATTCTCACTTTTTCGTTTTGACAGAATTGAGAAGACAGGTTTTCACTAAAATTTTAAAAATTAGAATGTTTGTTGTAAATATTAATTATTCTGTAATATGGGGGTCGTTATGTTGCCCGTAATGTCGGTAATATAGTCTTCACATTCAATAACTTGAAAAGGAAAATTCTATTATTTTTTTATTTGTAGGGTTATTTTGGGGAACTACTAAGCTTAAATATATTTAGTCTCACCACATTTATATTAAAATTTATAACCTTTATTATAAAATTTACTTCGATTTAACTTTATTTTAAGATTTGGTAATATTTGTTGCGGTAAGTTGTTAAATTCACATAGTTCGTAGGTTACAGTTAGTTATAGTATCATTTCTAGATGTCACATGTTTAATGTTTTTTAAAAATAAGAATTGTTTCTAAACTTCTGAAAAGGGAAATAAAAATTGACAATTAATATTCCCGAAACGAAGCCGTCAATATATGCTTCATCCAACAAAACCGTAGTTAGCTTATTTAACAATTTGTCACAACTTTCCGAACTGTGTAACCATGAAACCACTACAAGTTTAAAAGTTGAAAATTAGTTATTGTTATTAAATTTTAATATTAAAAGCAAAATTACCCAGAACCTAAAAAAATGTCGAAACAAGTTATTAGGAAATTATTAATTACACCCCGTATACACATAAAACCAAAGTAGTAAGACATTGACTTACAATCAACAGTAATACTGTAGTCAATTACACTATGAAATTAAAAGCAATTATATTTCTAATCGGTTTGTCCCAAATAAATAATCAATTTTCAGACCAATCCCTGATAAATGTAGTCTAAGTGCGACAAGCTTTATTATTCTTGAACTGTATGATTATTTATGTAACTTTATGCAATATTTATCATTATTCGTTCAAAAAAAAAAAAAATTGCGAACTTCACCGCATGATCCAAAGGTTCACTAAGTCGCTCTACACTTTTACTCTTTCTCATTTAGAGGTTCTGACGTCCATCTTCCCAAATGTCCTCAAAATCTATTCCGCTAAAACCAACTAACCACTATAAGTAGTTTCGATATCACGTACCTTTGCTGAGCACAAAATCTGAAAAGGAATAAACGCCATCTTGAGTTTATACAAAAATCGTAATATCCAAATTTGGCATTCATATTCATTCTACTCAAACTTATACAATACATTCAAACTTACACCAAATGTTTATAAAACACCCACATGTGCGGGAAGGGCCTTGTGCAAAATTCAGTAAATTTCATACCATTTGTCATTACTTCATTCATAAATTTTCTTTCTAACTGGTTTATACAAGTAAAAAGAATTATACATATTCTTCCTCTACGCTTTAATATAATACCGACAATTAATTAATTCACTCACACTACTCACCCATGGCAATGACACTCATTATCGTGTCAATAGGGGTTTTACTAAAATATTATTTCTCATCCAAATTTAATTTCCACTCAAACCTTTAAACAACATTTAAATATGTGGCGTAGCATTTACACCAGACTTGCATTATGTACACAATAAAAAATTATCTCGTACAAACTCAACTCACATTCATACTCAAACTTCTTTTTATATGGAACCTCTGTGTAATTTTATTGATTTTGTATGTGCACTGTATGTAAAGCTAATTTATTCATGGTTTATTCAAGGTTTTAAAGTGAAGTTTTCACGATATAATCACTGATCCAAATGTCCAAATGTGCTTTTAATTAGAAAAATTCAGGTGATGTCGATTTTTAAATTACCGCAAAAGTAAGTTGGAAATATTTTTTAAAACGGGGAAATACAGTAGTGTGGTTAATACAAGAATAATAATTTGTAAGTAACGTTTATAAAGCAATCACTAACAGTAGCACGTTTATTGAAACGAAAAAATTTAATTTTAAGTCGCGTTTCTCAAATATTGCATTCCTACAAAATAGCAATATGCTACAATTGTAGCATATTAAACAGTATTCTAAAGCCATAAGCACTCGAAATGGTAAGAGATGACTAAAGCTAATCCAAGATTGCACTGTCAAAAGCTATTTACGCTATAAAAAGAAGTTTCTTAGTGTTTTGTAAACATTACGTAGTAGCCTTACATAAAGCGTTCGTTTTATCAGAATCCCGATGGACTCGCAACCTCCTAAAACATTTTTATTGTTTTGTTGATTATAGTGAAGTATGTTAGGAATGATTTGATTACTTCACCTCCCATTGAATGTTATAGATAGGTATATGAAAACCAATTAATTACTCCATACATTTGCATACGTTATCACCCATTAAATTTCATTATAATAGACTTCTCGAACCATATTAATTTTAGTTCAAAGGCTGCTGTTTGTTTGGTTATGTAGCTAATTTTTTTTGCTAATTAAGTTATTTAGATTTACGCTATTATTGAAAGGCCGCTTCCATATGAATTTTCGATATAATAGGTTAACAGATAAAAAGGATTTTGATTTATGATATATTAAATACAGTGCGATATAAAAGGAGACATTTGTTACAAAAACGTGTTGAAAGTTCTTTTTATATCATCTTACACCTATATAGTATGTGTTAAATTTTAAATTCAAAGGGTCTCATCAATTTGAATTTTAAGAGAAAGCTTTCGTTCCAGAGATTTTTTCGGATCTCTTCTATACATAATAATGACTTTGTTGTTGTGTTATCACTCTTAGTAATTTAAATGGAAAAATAAACGCACTTAAAGGTAAGGGCATTAACGGTAAGAAAAACTAGGTCTGCTTTAAGTTTTCCCGAAAAAAGGCCTGGCAGATATCACGCATCTTTCAGGGGTTTTTGCGAAGGAAATCAATAGTTATTTTTTATATTGTATAACCAGCTTTAGTACTAAAAAACTAAATAAAATCCCCAAAGAATGTAGTAAATCTTTTGAAGTATAGCCTTCTATCCCCAAAAGGACTACTAATGTTACCACGTTCGACTCGAGACATATATACCGTTTCTTCACTATAATAAATAATCACATTGTAATTAAAACTGACCTTGAAGATTCATTACAATAATCTAAGGAAACTCGACAGATTTAAGTAGTTGTTTCGATTTAAGACGACTTACACACACAAAGGTGTCATTGTGTCGATAATATGGTTAGTGATTTATTCCGATAACATCTGATGCAATCTATTTATGTATGAGTGCACGGCAGCTATGCAAATATCCTAGCTTTAGTTACTTGACTATACATTTTTTTAAATATATTTTCATGTATACGCTGAGGGTATTATTAGAAATGAATGATCAGTAAATTTTTTTCAACCCAAAATTTGAATTGCTAATTTGTGAATGAAAATTTTATGATCGTTCACAACTTGCATAAACGTTTTGTGGTTTGTTAACTAATTAAGATTCAAATATTTTCATTAAAAATAAATAAAAATATATTATACATTTCAGTACTGTGACATACCTTTTTCGGCGTATTGTCAAGACGCTGTTGTGAACCGTGTATACGTGTGCATGAGTTGTTTAGTAAGAGGCTAGGACATTTTTTTGACAGAAATAATTATTATGTTTATTATTTTGATGTATTACTGTTTTACTTTGTTTGTCCTTTTGATTTTAGTTAGTGTGTAGTAGTATATTACATACAGAGGCCGAAAGTGTTCCTGTCGAGAGAAGTATAGTTCACCGAGAGGCGAAGCCATGAGGTGAATTAATTCTCGGGACAGGGGAATGGTACTTTTGCCCAGGTTTGTATACGATTTTATTGTCAACTAAAGAACAACCAACATTATACAGTTCAAATCAAAGAGTTTGGAACACATCTATCACGGCTCCTCGTTTAATATTAAAGGTCGCGACAATGCGACCTTTAATTTTTACTTTAATGAGAAGCCACAAACGTTATGCTTACTATTTTTTCTATTGGTTTTGTCGTTACTTGTTATCACTCACCATCTACGCACGCGAGAAAAAATAGTTGCATACTCTTGACCCTTTATTAAAATTGGCAATTTAACATTGATAATTTAAATCGATAGTTGCTCCCCACAGGTTGGAAAGTGGTCCATTACTGATCTCTTCATATCATTACCGTTTCCTTTTTTATGTTATTACTGATCGCTTAAAGTAAAACCGTAGAATCATTCACTTTTCAACCATTACAGGGTTAGAAACCGGTATGTTACAAACCAATTGTGAATAAATAGTTATTTGCGTTCCAAGTAGGGGTAAGTGTACCTTTTTATTCGAGGTGGCAGTTTGTGGACCGAAGCGGAGTTGAGGTCCGCTTCGAATCCTTGCGAAAGGTCGATTTCTAACCGGAAGAAGCCTTTTCCCGACTCTACCATCACATTGTTTACTAAAGTGAATTAGAAATTTAGTAGTTTCCGTAACAAGTGATCAGCGTGTGTGCAATAGTAAGGTATTGGTTTATTTTATAATAATTAGAAGGATGCCCCTACACGTGTTTTTTGCGCTGCAATCTTGGAGAAAATTCTTGTTATTATATTCCTTGTCACCAGACTGAGTCGAGTTGCAGTGCAGATGATAGATACTAATTGAACTGGAAACGGTTACAGAAAGGTAATTATGTATTATACCAGGTTTTAGCATTTATTTTGTATATAGACAAGAACATTCTATAATTTTCATACGATTCTGTGTAAAATAATTGTTGTGTAGAGTCTATAGAGTTTTCAACATTCTGCGGAGTTCGTTATTGATTTCAGTTTTAGCATACCTAAGGGGTTGTAATCAATCCCTTTGGACGGATGGTTTGACCAAAAGATCGCCTTTCTTGTTTCCGTTTTTCCATTTTTCGTACTTCTATATATTCGTGTACCTCACGATTATTTCGTACAGCGGAACAAACTTGTATAAACATGACTACACCGACGAATTTCGTAAAAATGACAGAATAACAGTTTGAAGCTCTGATTCGGAGCATTCGTCACACAAAGATAAATGTTCCTGCACCTCAACCCTCAGTAACTTCTGTAAACTTTTCGAAATTCCTGTCACGTTTTGATGGAAAGAAAGACTCTGATGTAAATGTATTTATTGATACAACTGAAGTGTACAAACCCACTTCCCACTGCCGCTTCAACTGGAGAAAAATGGTTAAACTCTTTGCACTTGTACTTTCTCGTAAATGAAGTTTTCTTTAAATGCGGAATCCCTCGTAAAATTACGAATGACAATGGAAGTCAGTTTGTGTCTGCCATTATGCAGAAAGTTTGCTATTGTCTCGGAATCAAGCAACACTTGATACCGTTGTATCATCCAGCCGCCAACATTGTTGAGGGAAACAATAGAAACCTGAAACGTCGTCTAGCCATTCTTATTAAATATCATAGTTCATGGGTGGAGCGATTGCACGTAATCTGTTTTTCGATGAATTCGGTTCTTACCAAAAGCTCCTTGTCTTACATTTGGAAGGGAGTTGCGAACTCCTGATCAAGTGCAACACGATTTGCGCCAGGTGGTACAATCAGAGAATTTTGTATCACAGATCACGCCTTTTTTAGAGAAAATGGCTCGAACATGGGCTGAAGCTAAAAAGACACATGAAAGTCATCAGGACCAACAGAACGTTTACGCTGACAAGAAAAGACGTCTAAGTTCCGATTTTAAAATCAACGATAAAGTTATGGTATTGACTCGTACTCAGAGTAATGCTGGAAGAAGTGTCACCTCTAAGCTATACGTACGTAGGGTGGGCTCGTTCGTATTGAAGAAAGTTTCTCCAACTTCCTATCAAGTTGCCGATCTGAAATCGCCTAGAGTGTCGTAAGGAGTTAACCACTCATTAGCTTTAAGTGCGTACCATGGAGTACAAAATTATGTGCCTGTGGTACAACTTAGAAAACGCGGCATACCAAAAAAGGTATGTTTGCCTGTTGTTGACCCCTCTACGACTCGGCTTCGTGGTCAAAGGGAGAGGATGTAACATACCTTTTCCGTTGTTGTGAACCGAGTATATGTGTGCATGAGTTATTTAGTAGGAGGCTAGGACAGTTTTTGACCGAAATAATTATTATGAAGTTCGTTATTTTGATGTATCGCCTTTTTACTTTGTGTGTAATATTTTAATTGCAATGTTACATAATCTCCCATAGTATCATTTTGATTATTTGTACTCGACAGTCAAGGTGGAAACAAGTTATTTGAGAGTTTGTTTAAAAATTAGTTTTCGTGGAAGAAAATTGGTGGAACTGACAATCAATAATACTAGCGATACCAGTGGTAAGTTATCAAATTAACTTATTTTTCTTAATACTAAGTTTCAATAATATATTTTGTACTTTTATGATTAAGTATCAATTTTTTTTTGGTTTATATCAACGTTTTTAATTGTTAATTTACTACATTTAGTTTTTACGATTATTTAAAAGACTGTACTATGGAAATTTCGCTCATGATTTTCGTAATCTTGTAATTGCTTTTAAAAGAATACATCGTTGATGCTAAATAATTTATTTTAATTACAGTGCTAGTAGAATTGTTAAGGATTATGAACGAATTACTTAAAAAATTATTTAGCGCTTTATCTATCCGAAATTGCCAAATTTTAAAATTAATTTGGAACCCGGTGACCAATTAACCTTCTAACGGATCTAATACAAATGATAAGTGCGGGCACTCAATACTTACGTACGTAAAATATATTTTATAGGGAAATATCGGTTAGTAAAGAAAATTCCCATTTAACACTTAAAACAATACTAACACGCAAAACATATACTCGCACACCACACAAACAAACACACATGTGCGCGTCACACGCACGCGCACACCCGTCCGTCTATCCTTCCATCGATCCATCCATCCATTTACCCTCCAACATGTATTTCGACTAATTTTCCAATGCTAAACAACCTTCCTATCATTGATAATATAATATCAACTATAGTACTTCATTACTCCTCAAATTTCGTTGATCGTAGTAATCTAGGACTTGCTGTACAATAACACACATATTTATAACGTCACTCTATTATAGAGTCTTTATAAACAAACATATAAAATTGCACAATTCCCCACTATACTGATTTCTTTACTCACATAAGTCCTTCATTTATGCATTTCTTATTCTGAAGTTTTCGAGAAATTTTCTGTTTCAGATGTATGAATGCGTTCAGAATTGAAAAAGAAATGGTCTCATTATCTTTTCTATTATTACTATTATACCGAACCGAACGTTGCAATCCAACGATTTGGAAAACAGTTTTCTAAATAATTCCTCACTGCTAGACCAATATGGGCTGGGGCACCGTCTTGTTGAAAAAAATATTTGGAATGTATATTTACATTATTGTTTATATTATTACTCAAAATCCGCGCACCCCCTAGAGAAATTCTAAGCACGCCACTGAATTCGTTACTGTGGAATATTCACGTACCGTTAACGAAATATATCAGTATAATGGTTTTAATTGAGGTGTAAGGCCTTGAAAAAAGTGTAAAAGGTATCGAAGTTTGGCTATAAGTCAAAAACAAAAGAAGATACTAAATTTTCGATTTTGCCTTGTAATCTAGGTCAACAAAGTAGTATGTGGATGTGAAAACTGCAAACTTCTATCTTAGATAATAACAACGATATCTTAAAAAAAAACGACTAAGAATGAAATCGGGACACATTGTACATATCGTTTGGGTATGAAATATTATCTTTTTATAGATTCCAGTGGAGTGGAATGCAATGTATAAACATTCTTGCTTTTACATAAACTAGTTTAAGGTATGTATATGTGAAAACGTTTTGCCGCAACAGAAATCCAATGAAATGAGCTGATTGTTGTCATGTAATTAAAATAGGTCAATAACATTAAGATTACACCGAATACTTCCCTCGTATATATAAAGTCCCATAAGTGGAACGAATTATCGAAAAATTACAAAGGTAATTGCACTGACCAAATTGAAAATTGCTTTTCGATACTTGTCTTGTACGTATCCAGGGAAACGTCATCTATTTTTTTTTTATTGTGGTATGGTTAAATCCGTTCCAATATCTTGTTAACCAATTACAATAATTTCTTGAATGTGTCTGATAAATAATGTAATGTGAATTTGAATGCCTTGTATATATATAAGTATTTTTTTTTTGTTTCTTTTTCTGTTTGCTCAGTTGTCGCGTTCACGCTAATGAAGTTTGTTGTTTTTATAAAGTTAAAATTAAATTGATATATCGTTTGCTTTATATTGTACTTCGGACTAGAATTTGTCGTATTTAGTTTAAAGTGAATTTCTTTGTTAGTTTTAACTTACGTTAGGATTGAAATTATGTAAATTTTCATAAGGTTTGAAATTAAAAACGTTTGTTATTGAGAAATAAAATTCCAAGTTGTTTTTCGTATTGTTTCAGTTATCTTCCACTTGAGAAACGGAGCAGAGATTTTATTGCACTACAGTTTACCGATTCACTTTCAATTAAAAATCATTATAGGAGCAGGCAATATTTAGTTGAGTTACTATGAGTACTAAGGAAAAATAACTGAACGATAACATTTTGTCTCGACTGCCGTGAAAGCTGATGTGGCTTTTCCATTCTGAGGTACCCTTTAGGATTACAGTTCGTAGTGTAACGTAATTTCTCTCGATCATTTTGTACCGCGTTTTATAATTTTGAATGTAATGAGAGTATGATTGTTTGTCGTTTTTAAAATCAAATATAGCGTAACTGAAGAAGTTTTTAATGTATTATGATACCGTAAGGGATAAGCTCGTTTGCGCCTTGTCGCATACACGAAGTTCGGTGTGTGGGGTAGTCAAATATTTAGGTCGATCTGGAGATTCAGTGGAGTTATCGTAGAGTTTGTCTCGTTACCCTTAATTGGGGGATTATTTTGTGTCTTCTCGTCTCCTGGAGTATTTATCGTATCGGTGTCGTAAATAGCTACATATTCTCGTCCATGGAATTTGGGTTCAGTATCAAATGGTGCTGGCCCTAACTCCTTTAGAGTTCTTTCACGCCTGGTGTGCGGATCAAAAGTAAATAGTTCAAGTAAAGTAAATAAGTTAGCGTTATTTGACGACTTCGTGTAAATGGCCAAGCGCATAACAAACAATTATCGCTGTAAATTAAAAAGCTTTTAGTTTAAGTGTAACCATAATATTCGTCAAAAACTTTGTAAATATCGTTAAGAAGACGCCGTTTAAATAAACATACCGAATTTTAAGTTTCAATGAGTAAAATTAGTCAAGTAACGCTTTGTAAATAGTTGTGCATTTACGTTGAATCAAATGAAGAATTTGTTAACGTAGTTTTTGTTGAAGTAACTGTCGTAAATTGAGTTCGAGTAAATATGAATAAGATTTGTCGCTTGTGAAATTTCACATCGAAAGCGTTCCGTAGTAGCCAACCGTCGAATTATTCAGTACCTGGTGGACCTGTTGTCTGTTTGGTGTGCAAATTCTGTGTACCGAAAGCTCATGTTACCGATATTTTCTATTATTTATGTTCTATTTAATGAAATATGTTTATTTATAATACATGGTAACTGACTTTAAAGGGCTTTGCAAGCGCCGAGTAAAATTTTCTTAGTTGTATTCTAGATTTCTTGTTTTGGAATTCCGAAATTTAATGTTTTTTTTAGGGAGCTGTATCAAAATTTGAGATTTATATGTCATAATATACAATCATTGTTAATGTTTATAACTGTTTTATTGATAGATATTAATATTGTGACTCATTCTCTGTGCTACAATTTTTACGTAAAGTAATAAGCGAATAGAAACCTTTTGATTCACAATTAAGATTGATAGTAATTGACTTCATTTGATGAAAGTTATATAAGTTCTTTTAAGTAATTAAAGGTAAATTTTTGAGGAATGAGATTCATTATGGTTTGACGTAATGCATTTAGATAACGTAGTAAGGGTTTACTGACCGAACAGCTGATTGTATTTTTTTGTGCATACGGGGGTATCCCGAAAAGTTGCGAGATATCTTTGAATTATTTTGTAGGTATCGACGTATCGATTGGAGACATTCTAGTGCTTGATTTGCCGAACAGGTAAGCGAATCTAATTATTTGTTTTGGCACCTTGGTAACTTATTCTTGAATTTAGGTATTACATCCCGATATCGACATTTGATAAATTTTAGAATTTCATAAATTTTGATCGCGCTTGTTTAGTTAGTGGCGACGTATATTTTTCGTTTTAAACGAATAATTAAATTGTCGTATTTTCAGTTATTCTTGGATTAGTCGAGCTAATAATTTTGGACGTAGGTTTATCGAAATATTTAGTGAGTTTTAGGTTTTATTTCCGATGTTGCGGCTTTTATATTTAAAGCTTAAAATTTTATTGAAGTTTAGGTGAATCGGGCGTTATTATTTTTGGAGTAGACTTTGTAGGAGTAGTAGATTTTATAGTGAACGTTTTAGTTTCCTGTTAGACCGTTAGTTAATGACGTTTTCCTGATATAAATGAATTTAACAGGTGGCGCCTTTTACGATCTTTAAGTACGAACCCCACCCACACCACAGAACTATGCCTTGGCACAAATTGCCTTTACGGGGTGGATGCTCTAGTGAGTATTTAGCCTGTAACAAAAGATTATTTAGTTTTGTTCATTTTGAAAATTATTCGGGAAATATTCTACTAAACAGCATTCGTGCTTCAAAAAACCTGAAAATTTTGCATTTAAAGGTATTTTCTTTAAAAACTGCATTCGCTCATTTTCATGTCTTTAAATCTGCTTCGCAAAAGATATAAAAATAATGCAGTTTTTAGAAAACACGCTTTCATGCAAAATTATCGGCAATTTTGATGCACTCATGCTATTACCCCCGAAAGCACCCCACGGGAAATTATCGGTTTTGGTCAATCGGTCGCTAGGTAAATTTCTGTCAGTTTCAAATTTAATAACGTAAAATGTCATCTTTAATAAATAGATTGAAATATGTGCGAATGAAATGTTAATGACAAATATACTGTATATGGGAATCTAATTGCAAAAAAAATTCCTACGAATAGCCCTCGAACAGTGATAAATACGTAATAATCTTATAACTTCCTCAAGCGTGTTGCTATTAGATAACATGTTACCATAACAACATGCTTTCGGAAACTGTCAAAATTGTTTCGTATTTATCACTGTTCTTGGGATATTACTACTGATAGCTTTATTATTTTACTTTAATTTATCCACACTTATAAATTATGTAATCTTATTTTACAGAGATAGTTCTCATTGCATTGGTGCAAACTACAACATAAAGCAAACTGTTGCTAAAGCCTACCTATAGGCGATACGTAACATTCAAATCTTAATTACAGTGAGAAGAATTCTTTTTAAGCCAAATTCACCCAGATATGCCTGTCCTCCTACATGTAGGTCGGCGGTTTAAACAGCCTGTCAAAAATTTCCAATGATACATAGGTGACGCCGCCCCATATAAATCAGTTACAGAGAAGCTCGCGCGTCGGGAGTAACCGCATTTTTACAGTAGCGTACCATTTTGTCCGTAAAGATTATCTGTTTACATGTCTAAAAATGAACGGCAGTCACATAAGGTTTATTGGGTAAGTATTTCCATACTAAACGTTGTTCCACAAATATTATAAAAAGTGTTTTGTGGTGCTAAAGGTTAAAACTAACTGCTTGTGATGCTAGGTTATGTTGCATTGTACTACGACGTTACCTAGATAAGTAGATTTGAAGCCGTCCATATGTAGGACCCTAAGTATATAGAGTATGTCGATACGAATTATTTTTAAATCATATTTTAATGTTTCTTTCATAGTAAACATATTAGTGGCCTTACATTAGACCATGGTTTAGCAATGGCTTACGAGATGAATATCCTGAGGCTGGAATTAATATGCATTATATATATATATATATATATATATATATATATATATATATATATATATATATATATATATATATGCTTCCTCCTGAAAATGCAAGTGGGAATATTACCGATGAGGATTCAGGCCATGAGAATAATTTGACCATTGATAATTTACCGGGCAATCAGCTAAGAGCACCCGTTGAAATAAGTATCAAAACTTCAGCTGATTCCTCTACTAGTTCTGATGATGATTAGTACCACATGCCACTTTCGCAAGAACTGACTTAAAATGGACGCATAAAGATTTTGAAACGATTGATTCCGACTACGAATGGCAACCCGATGTCTCTGAAGTGCCAGTTACGAAACAACCTCTTGAATTATTTTACCTTTTTTGATAATGACCTTCTTGAACTAATGGTGAATGAATAGAACATGTGAAAAAATTTTTTTTATCATTATCTCATTCATTTCACTATTTAGAAATGCAAACCAGAAAATCAAACAAGGAAATATATTTGTGGTAGGTAAATTAGATCATTTTGGGAGTGCTGTTACCGAGCTGATATCTAAAACCTTCTAGGCATCGAATGTTCTGGGAACGTGAAAAAGATACCTACAATGAACTAGTAGCCGAACCCATCTTAAGAGATAGGTTTGAATATATTATGAGTAATCTACATTTCGGAGATAATATTAAATTGGAAATAAATGACAAATTCGCAAAAGTTAGACATTGTTTACACATATTAATGCAAAATTCTTAGAACATGCACCTCTGCAAAAATCGCACAGTGTTGATGGGGCAATGGTCCCTACTACGGGAGACATGGTCTGAAACAATACGTGAAGGGAAAACCGATCCTTTATGGATATAAGTTATGGGTAAGGTGTACCAAATTAGGGTACGTTGACTTGTTCGAACCCTACCAGGGCTCATCTACTCATTAGATCTTTGTATACAGAACGTGGGTTCGGGGCAGGTACATTGAGATCTAACTTTGGTGATTTGCTTATTTCCTTGCGAAATAAAGATATTCAGGGAACTGAAAGAATCCGTTGTAATAGCTAAGAGATAGCAACAATCCATTTACCTCCGTAGATCTTAAGGGAAAGAAAGAGGTGAATATGAGTGTCAACTGACAGAAGAAAGTAATATTGTTGCTGTTCAATGGAACGATAATAACATAGTCAGAATGTGTTCCAATGCTTTAGGCGTCCAACCGATTCATGTTGTAAAATGATAACGTGACAAAAAGATTATTCAAATCGAACAACCGCATGTTGTGAAAAAATACAATGCGAATATGGGTGCCGGAGATCGCAGTGATGAGAACATAAGCCTTTATCGTACCTCCACAAGAGGAAAAGAATGGTATTTTTACCTAATTGCGCAGTGTGGCCCGGATATTTGCAGTTCAGAAGACGTATAGCTGTAGCACTTCTACAACAGAATAAAAAACCAAGTAGCGGTTCTAAGTGAAGACCCAGGCAAAATGAAAATATGAATATTCATTTGGATAGAATTGACCATTTTGTTATTTCTCAGGATCAACAAACGAAATGTCGCCACTGTCATACAATGTGTCATAAAGTGTGATGTTGGGGTTCATTTTAAATGCTTTGTTGCATACCACACATAATTTTTTGATGTAAAGTAATCAATAGTTATACGCAGAAAGTTATGTTCTGAACATAGTAGTAGGCCTGGCCCTTTAGAGCCCACTAGAATCCATTGAATTTTGTATTCATTTTTTCAAGTTCTACATACCTAAAATTAATAAAAATATGTAAAAATGATCCCTTGCTTTAAAAAAATTTCTTCAGGCGTATCTGGGTTAAAAACCCGTCTTCTTATTTTTATAACAATGTCAGTTTTGTAGTTTTTAATCTACTAACTATATAGTAGCAACTACAAATTGAGAAAAAAACATTTCCAATTTAATTTTATATAAAGAAGTCTAGACATCATTTTTAAAGAAAATCTAATTTTACATAACTTTCCTTTACAAAATTTCTCAATGTAATGCAAGGTAAGCCAAAGTATCTGGTGTGGAACATCACAAGATCGTCTAACCTACAAAATGGAAATGAAAAGAAATGAAACAACTTTAATAACATTTTTTTTAGGATAATTATGCAACCTCTTTTATAAGAAATTCATTACGAAAATAGGCAACATTGCAAACGCAATAAGAATAATCTATGTCAAACAGATCTTTAGAACTTCATGACAGACAGAGGTTAATTATAGACACCTAGATGCTATCTTAAATTAAAATAAATGAAATAATTTTAATTTAAATTTTTTTAGGATAACTATGCAACCTCTTTTTTACACGTTCATAACGAAAACAGGCAAAATTGTAAAAACAAAAACATACATCTATGTCACAATAACGTTTAAAACTTCATGTCAAATAGAGATTAATACACGTAAATACATAAAATTCGTATTTACGTGTTTTATAACATTTGTTGCTATATTTGGCTATGTACACCTCGATACGTTGATGAGGGCGAAAACGGGAAAATCCGCCGTCTTAAATGATAAACATATATCAACATTTCTAGATAAAGCCCAGACTGTTCATCTCTTATGATGAAGGTATTCTAAAACGCACATACCCGGCAGCTTACTCTAGTTTGCCAAATCTTATACTGAATCTCTACTAACAAACTTTAATAACAAACGATTTAGGGTTGTCAGGTTACACTAGTGCAGGGTACCAAACAGACCTATTATTATACACATTTGACATTTCGGATAGGTACTTGTAATACTAGGCGTTTAGTGGGAATTAAGATGTGAAGAACTGTACAAAATGAAACCCACAAGTGTTGAGTTTCGAAATGATGTGGTAGTTCTCACCATCCTAGAGACTAAGACTGGCATTCCTAAATCCTTCGCCATTCTACAAGCAGACCGGACCAACAAGCTAAAAACGTAATAATTTAAGAAAACCTAACAACCAACGATATTTCATAACTTAACATAATGAGTACAAAAAATTAGTTGGAATTTACCAAGATTCCAACTACTGCATTTATACTACCAATAAATTAAGACTTTTTGTGTAACCCCCGAAGCTTAATCTTCAGAGCGTTTATGAAGAAAAGACGGAAAAATTATTGCTATTTAACCATATAATGTATCGTATCCTAACAATTCTAAAGTTTTCCGGTCTCTACAACGTGTTAAAAAACGAACATTTATAAATATGCGCTACTGCGGTAGTGTATTAAGTACGCCTGTGTCCTCATGGTGAAGGGTACATATCTAAAAACAGCGTCATAATGATACAAACGTCATCTAAGGAATGCTGAGTGCCTACAGGCGAAGTTTAGGGATGGCCCCACTTCAGCTATATTTGTAAAAAAATCAAAAAGTTGTTTAATGCTACATGGCCTAAAGAGTGCATGAATATTTGAGGTTTTACGACATTTTAAAACACGACGTTTAGGCACGTTCGGTATGTAGTGCCACCATTTTATTCAGAAGATCGTGTGGTAGTGTCGACCGGTTTAAACTCGTTTAAAATAATTATGGGATTCGAAGGCAGATACATTTAGCAAAGATTCGTATTTTTTGCTTGAAATACTATTGTTGTTTACTATAAGAGATTAAATTTTGAATTTCCCACATTTATTTACTAATTGCACTTAGCCTGTATTTTTAATATTTGTGTTTATTATGTACTGTGAAATGATACGTACATCTTATGTACTGATACAAAAAATTAATTAACCTTCCGCGCGGGTGATTATAAACAAAATAAAAAAAATTATCATCATAACAAACACATATACTTAGTGATGTAATAAAATCAGATAATTAATAAATAACGATACTAGGCAAAGTTTTTCCTAGATACAATTATTTAACAAATGGTAAACCTTTCATCACTAATTATATGCCGCTTATCATTTAATTAATATGCCGTCTCGTCCACAATCGGTAGATTAAAAAGGGAGGGTTCAATTATATTGAATTTTAAATTGGTAACTCACCTGAAACGCCGCTTGTCACTCAACTGCTTAGTTATTTTCACTTATGCCTATTAATAAAAAATTATGTAAAAATTTAGATATATAATTAAATGAAATCTGGGCACCATGTTATCTTTAAATCAGGAAAATAACAAAACCTATTTAATGAACATTAAAAGCATTCTAATAATAACAAATAATAACAATATGCAAAAATTTATTTACCAAAATTATGGATAGTAGGAGAGGTACTAAAAGGATTTAAAGCTAGCTTAATAGATATAAAATTTACCACAAAAATTCCTCAGCAGTATTTTCTATAGACAGCTTCAAATACGGAGGCGGAACGGTCAATACAGATGAAAGCATTTTACTTCTCTTTCTTATTCTGGATGTTTTATTGAATTAAACTTGCATTTTAATATTATATTATTATTTTTTCGAAAGAGAAACTTGGGTAAATAAGTTACTTAATAGCCATTTGTAATATAAGTGTTTAAAAATTAAAAGGTGGTGAAAATATAGTCCACCTAACGTTTAAATTAATGTCACATAACGTGCCACCTAAACGTGCCTAAAAATCAAACAAATGCTTAGTTTAAACTATACTGAATTAAAAATACTCACCACCAAAATTCTTGATGGCACGAATATAAAAATTAATTAAAAATCATTCTGATTGCGGTTAATATTCAGCATTAACCAAATTAAGAAAAGCTTTCAGAATAACTCAAATGTATTTTATCTTCACGCTTGCGCGAATACAATACTATAAATCCAATTTTAAAGAGAGGAATTAAAACTATTTACGTAATATTACACACAAAAGATTTGTTCTGAAAATGCAATTAAGTTGCCAATTTGTTTACATGAAAATAATTAAAATTCCTCTAATTTTACGCCAAATAAATTAATGATCTTAGATTAATGTACTTTTTATACAACCACCAAAAAGGTTGTTACACACCCTCCTAAAATTTGACTCGGAGATCACCAAAGCGGAGATTCCAAACACTAAGTAATAAAAATATTAAAATTTAAAAATACAAAATGTTAAGCTAATTAAAATATAAGCAATATTTAAAAAATAACAAGAAAATGTACGAAGAAGTACGGAAAATGTGGTGACGTCGGTCAGGAAAGACCCCTCGCAACACCAAAAAAGCTAATGACGCGCTACCACCCGCACACGCCACTAGTCGAGAATCAAGGACCCGAAACCTTAAATAAAGTCAAAAACTTTAACTGGTGGGGTTAGTGAAGCAAACCACCATCAGAAGAGCAAAATGAGTATCCGGTAAAAAATTTGAATCTAAGGTAAAAACGAACGGAAACCGTAACCTACCATGACCTGAAGGGACAGTGGGCAGAGAACCCGGAAACGGTCATCGTGCAACTTCATAAAAATCAAGGCTAAACGCCACTCTACTCGAGAGTATAAGTAGTAAAAAAAACAATCCTTTCGGACTAACAATAAATAATCGCGAGATTTGAGGTCGAGAAGAGCGGTTCAATTACCCTACCCCGGTGGTCTCAAACCAAGCCTCCTAGGTACATAACACAACTACCACTGTCACGTTCGATAAGTGAGTCAAAATCGGTAAACCAAGATACGACTATTTCATGGCAAATTAGCTCAGGATGCTTCGTCGTGGAGAACAAGAGAGCCACTCTACCCTTCACGAGATTCAGGTTTCATGTTGTTCCACAGTCATCGTCCAAGACTCAACATACCCTAACTAACACGCACGTTTTATAAATAAATCGAAATCTAGGTGAGATAGCAAGAGAAAGATGAAGCACTCTTACGAACACAACAACCCCCTCCTAAAACTACCAAAACGTCATAATCAGGAAGTGAACTAATCGAGGTTGACACGAGGCGAACCGAAGTCCTCAAGCACCGTCCAAGAATAGTAACACTACACAAATCAGGAAAAAATAAAATAACTAAATTAATCAAAAAATAAAAATGTATAGAAGCATTACTAGTTTTCTTATCAATGGTAAAGAGTTTACACGTCAAATTAACGATCAGAGGTAAACTCAAAATAGTTATCTTCAATTTTACTATTGTAACAATAGCAAATGGAAAATCCAATAAAGAAAGATAATCTGCCTGAGAACTAATGTCCCACAAAGTCGGCAATTCAATCACACAATGGGATCTAAATATCAACCATCGTGCTAAACAAATGTAGCAAAAATCATGTACAAATGTAAAAATAATTAAGTGGTTTGCAAAGCCACAACAATATAAAATAAAATAATGTGCAAAATAAGCACAAAATAAAATTATTTTGAAAAATTATCAAAATAATTAAAAATATAAATAAGAAAACCAGAATGTAAAAATACTAAAATAGAAAAATAATTAAAAAGAATACTAAAAAATAAGGACTAATGAGGTTTTAAATCCTTAACATGAAAAACACCTAAGGGTTTATTATCAATAGGGGTGGCCAATCGGTACGTAGTTGGACCTACCACTTCAATAACTTTCGCTTCAATAAATTTTGGAGCTAACTTTTGACTATAATTTTAGTCGCATCAGATAAAGTAAAATTCTTTTTCCAAACTAAATCGCCAACGTTTAATTTCAACGGACGACGTCGCAAATTGTAAGATTTTGAATTTCTTTCGTAAGCTGCATGTAAATTTTGTTTAACATGTTTAAAAATGGGTGAAAGTTCATTTAAATCTTGAACTAATTGTTCACGGTTAGTAATAAATAAATCATCCTCTTTGAAATCCTTTAGTCGACCATAAAAATCTCCAGAAATAGGAACTGTCCGACCAAACGCCAAAAAGGAAGGTGAAAATTTCGTAGACTCATGAACAGCGTTACGAATAGCATGCGCAATTTTGTGAATTTCAACATCCCATTCCTTGTGATCATCTTGAATATAAGATCTAATCGCAATACCTACCACTTTATTAACTCTCTCAACAAAATTTACTTGAGGGTGATAACTTGCATTAAACCAAACGGATTGAACTTTGTAAGAACTCATTAAATTTTTAAATTGTGAACTTTTAAATTGAGGACCATTGTCCACCATACAAATTTGAGGAACACCATAAACTAGAAATACATAATTCTCAATATATTGACAAATACTTTTAGCAGTAGCACTGCGCATAGGGTGAATCAAAGTAAATTTAGTAAACCAATCACAAATAACTAATAAAACTGTGTTTCCACTCTTCGATCTAGGAAAAGGACCCACTAAATCAATAGAAATACATTGAAAAGGATAAGAAACATTTTTCTCTTTACCCATAAAACCATAATGATTAAATTGTGAAGACTTGCTTCGATTACAAACATTGCAATTCCTAATATATTTGAAATATCTGACTTCATTTTTGGCCAGTAATAAAATTCTTTAATTTTTGAAAAAGTTTTAAAAACACCAAAATGTGATGATGTAGGATCATCATGAAATTTTCGTAAAATATCTTTCCTTAAAGATTTCGGAACAACTAATTTCCATTCCACTAAATTCGATTCGATGTTTAAATCATTAGAAATAAATTTGTAGAGTTTATTATCTTCAACTCTCCAATTAGGAAATAATTCAGGATTTTTAGAAACGTTGGCTAACATTTTCTTATACCAATCGTCTAAATCGACAACAGAAAATTCTAAAGAACTAACTTCCAAAGGTGCTCTAGAAAGTGCATCAGGAACTACATTTAATTTACCCTTACGATGAATAACTTCAAAATCAAATTGTTGAAGTTTAACACTCCATCTGGCTAATCTACCAGAAGGATCTTTTAAATTATTGAGCCAAATCAATGAATGATGATCTGTAATAACTTTAAAATGGGTACCTTCAATATAAGGTCTAAACTTTTGAATACCAAAAATAACTGCAAGTAACTCACGTTCTGTAATAGAATAATTTTGCTCGGCTTTGTTCAAAGTACGAGAACCATAAGCGATAACAACTTCCTCCTCTCCGACACCTTGTGTTAATACACATCCAACTCCACAATTAGATGCATCACATTGTAAATAAAATGTTTTAGAAAATCAGGGCTCGCTAAAATAGGAGCATTAACTAATAAAGATTTAATTTTCAAAAATGAATCATTCGCTTCGTCATTCCATAAAACTTTCTGAGATTTCTTCTTACCTTTCAATAAATTATTAATCGGAGATAAAATAGTGGAAAAATCATGAATGAAACGTCGATACCAAGAACACATTCCAATAAAACGTTTAACTTCTGTAAAAGTATGTGGTTGAGGAAATTCAGTAATAGCTTCCACCTTTGAAGGATCGGGTGAAGACCATTCTTATCAATAACAAAACCTAAATATGATAATCGAGGTTTACAAAATTCACATTTATCTAAATTAATATTCAATTGGGCATCATAAAGCCTTTTAAAACTTCTTAAAATCGCAACATGTTCCTTGAATGTACTGAAAAATAATAATATCGTCTAAATAAACAAAAACTGATTGAGATAAATCATGTCCTAAAATGGAATCCATAAATCGTTGTAATGTACTGGGTGCGTTGGTAAGTCCCATGGGCATAACAGTATACTCAAATAATCCTCTACGTGGAACAGTAAAAGCAGTTTTTCACAACTCTCAGCGTCTAAAGGTAATTTGCCAAAAGCTTTCTTTAAATCAATTGAAGTTAAATAACGAGCATCTCTTAATTTATCCAAAATATCGTTTAAAAATGGTAAGGGTAAGCATCTTTTTTGTAACAGAATTTAATTTCTTAGCATCAAAACAAACTCTAAAATCACCTGTCTTCTTTTTAACTAAAACCATTGGAGAATTCCAAGGAGAAGAACTGGGTTTAATAATTCCTTGCTCTAACATATCATCAATTTCTCTGTTCGCATGCTCCAACATAGCAGGAGATAATGGAAAATAACGTTGTTTAATTGGTACTGCATCACCAGTATTAATTGAATGAAAACTTTATTTGTCTTACCTAACTTTGAAGTTGATAAGGTTTTAAAAGGTCAATAACTTGATTTAATTCAAAAACTTGATCATTATTAAGATCATCAATACTCTTAATCATAGAAAAAGTTGTCTCCGCAGAGTTTGCAACAAAAGAATTTTCACCAAAATCAGCTTTAATTTCAAATAAACGACAAAAATCTACCCCCAAAGTAATTGCAGTAGTAATAAATTCAGAAACAATAACAGAAATAGTTTTAGTAATACCATTAATAGTCAAAGATAAATCAACACTCCCAAAATGGATTGTGAAGAACCATCAGCAATAACCAATGATGAAAAAGGCGAATTCCTATTTAATTTTAAATCATATTTATCAATCAAATACAAAGCAGGCTTACCTAAAATTGTCACGGTAGCTCCACTATCTAATAAAGCAATAAAATTCTCATTAAAAATCCTAACATTAATAAAAGGTCTAACATCATCATTTTCTCACAAATTTAGAACAATTTTCGAAGTTCCAAAAAATTCCTTAACAGTAATCAACCACTCGTTAAAAACATGCTTGTCAGCCTCTGAAAAATCATAAGAAATGTGTCGACTAACGGAACACTTTCCATTTACAAGTTTTTTGAAAATTTACACCTCGGACAATTAGAAAAGTAACATTGAATAACCACATCTAAAACAAAAGATTCTATCATCACCCTTATCACAGGTGTGAAAATGACCCAACTGTCTACATTTAAAGCATGTTGTTGAAGACTTAGCTGTATTAATTTTTTGAGTTGTAAAAGTAGAATTCATTTTTTGGTTTAATACCTGAAAAATGGACTTAGGTTTAATATTTTGTTTCACCGCGAAAAGGCTTATAATCAGATTGTCTTTGAATCTGAATAAGAATTAAATTTGAATTTAGAATTCTGAGCTTTCACTTGTTGTAATTTTTACACAAATCTACTAAATGAAAAATATCATTAACACTAACAAGGGCTAATTGAGTAGCAAACCAAGGTTGTAAATTTTTCATTATAATCTTAATTGTTCACCTTCCGAAGGAGGAATTCTAATTGAGAAAATAAATTAACCATTTCAGAAATAAAAGGGTTGGAATTTCATCAAAAGCCTGTTTACGATTTTTAATATCATCTAATAAAACTTCGTCATGTCCTTCCGGTAAAAAGTCGCTTTTAATTTAGTAATAAGATCGTCCCAAGTTGCAAAAACGGTTTAACTGCCCTATACCAAACCAAACCTTTCCGCAAATAAATCAACACCTGATAAAAGCATTTCCTTCCTAGAAATATTTCGAGCAATCATTAGCTCTCACATCTTTGAATAAAAGTAAAACTTCTTTCTCACTACCATTAAACTTTAAATTTAATTTATAAACAGGAACAGAACCTTTTGAAAAAGTTATCTATTAATTTGGAAAAATCTTCAGTTGAATATTAACTGAAGTATTAACAGGATCATTTTGTGACATCGAAATATTAGAAGTATCTAAATTTGAAACATCAATTATTTAATTCAATATTTTCATTAATAGATTCAATTAATTCTAACGATTCATTACATAAAGTCAACAATTGGTCATGTAAATAAAAATTCATCATCAAAGTTATGTAATTCAAGCGTTTCAATATATGTAATAATCGTGTGTTAGTCTAAGATAAACTGATTTCGATGGCTTAATTTAAAAGTTTAATTGAAGACTGAATATGATTTAACTTTTCCTTCAATAATTCCAATTCTACTGTTGATTTATATCGCACTTCGGTATGAATCAAATAAATTTGGATTGATTTTCTGCATTTAACAAACGTCTTAAAATTTTACGCTTCTCATCCACATTAACCCTTCTTCGCTTACATTGCGAAATTGTAATTCGAAATTTCATCACTATAAAGAACATCAACTAAATAATTTACAGTTGACATCATAAAATATTAATAACATATAACACAATCAATAAAGTTCATTTATATAAACACAAAAATACCAAGCGTAGTAACACTCCTTAAAATTCGGTCTACTCTTAACATAAAATCAATTAAAAATATAAACAATCAAAGTGAGAATAAGTAACATTGAAACAAAGCAATTCAGGTCCCTTTTCTGGCCCCACGCAAAGCACTAAATTTCAAGTAAAAAATCAAAGTCAATAATAAGAATCAATGTAATAAATTTCAATGTCCCTGCTCGCTCGCGTCAGTATAAACAAAATAAAAAAATTATCATCATAACAAACACATAACTTAGTGATGTAATAAAATCAGATAATTAATAAATAACGATTAGGCAAAGTTTTTCCTAGATACAATTATTTAACAAATGGTAAACCTTTCATCACTAATTATATGCCGCTTATCATTTAATTAAATGCCGTCTCGTCCACAATCGGTAGATTAAAAAGGGAGGGTTCAATTATATTGAATTTAAATTAACTCACCTGAAACGCCGCTTGTCACCAACTGCTTAGTTATTTTCACTTATGCCTATTAATAAAAAAATTATGTAAAAATTTAGATATATAATTAAATGAAATCTCGGGCACCATGTTATCTTTAAATCAGGAAAATAACAAAACCTATTTAATGAACATTAAAACATTCTAATAATAACAATAATAACAATATGCAAAAATTTATTTACCAAAATTATGGATAGTAGGAGAGGTACTAAAAGGATTTAAAGCTAAGCTTAATAGATATAAAATTTACCACAAAATTCCTCAGCAGTATTTTCTATAGACAGCTTCAAATACGGAGGCGGAACGGTCAATACAGATGAAAGCATTTTTACTTTCTTCTTATTCTGGATGTTTTATTGAATTAAACTTGCATTTTAATATTATATTATTATTTTTTCGAAAGAGAAACTTGTAAATAAGTTACTTAATAGCCATTTGTAATATAAGTGTTTAAAAATTAAAAGGGTGAAAATATAGTCCACCTAACGTTTAAATTATTACAAACGTGCCACCTAAACGTGCCTAAAAATCAAACAAATGCTTAGTTTAAACTATACTGAATTAAAAAATACTCACCACCAAAATTTTGATGGCACGAATATAAAAATTAATTAAAAATCATTCTGATTGCGGTTAATATTCAGCATTAACTAAATTAAGAAAAGCTTTCAGAATAACTCAAATGTATTTTATCTTACGCTTGAATACAATAATATAAATCCAATTTTTAAAGAAGGAATTAAAACTATTTACGTAATATTACACAAAAGATTTGTTCTTGAAAATGCAATTTAAGTTGCCAATTTTCACGTTTACATGAAAATAATTAAAAATTCCTCTAATTTTACGCCAAATAAATTAATGATCTTAGATTAATGTACTTTTTTATACAACCACCAAAAAAGGTTGTTACATGATCTGAGTGATACGCCTGTGGAACTTTTTTGGCTTATTTGTTACTAAAATGCTTCAGCGACCCTTATTCTCAAATAGTTCCTATTTTACTGTTATTCACATACCAAGATCGTTCAGTGTCCGTGTAGGTTTCACACAGTGAAGTTATTGACAATTTGTTCAACTTAATATAATGCGCCTAAATACGTTACATTTCTGAAGTATTGAATTATTACATTTAGTCGTTGTGGTAAGTTTATCTAACATAAACGTATACATAAAAATCATGTATGAATGTTCTTCAGAATGTATTTGTGCATTGTTGAAGGAATATCATATTGATACACCGTACCTGAATAGGTTACCATGTAGGTTTGTCAATTTTTAGCGCCCGCAGCAGAACAATGTAGGTCTTTTTATATTTGATATAGTTCCCTCACTAATTATGAGTAACCTCAAAAAAACTTATGACCCCATGAACCCTAAAGACGATGTCGAGGAACTTCAAAGAATAATTTTTGAGAGGATGATCCAGGTTTAGAAGATGATTCTGAAGATGAACGAAACTGAAGCCAAATATGAAATTGAAATTCACTGGGAAGATTCAGAGACGGAAGTAACAGGCGATGGTGAAGATGGTCTTTTTTTTTGAAGAGACAAAGAAACAATTTGGAATAATAACCCGCTTTCAGAAAGGGTACGTTCTAAAAGTTACAATTTAATTAGAAAGCTTCCAGGAGTTATGAGTAATGCTCGAATGGTTAAAACTCCTTTTGAATACTGAAGCTGTCTGATTAGCCACGATCTTTGGAAATTATTGTTCAATTCACAAATCAATATGTAGAGGGTATCGAAATACGCTCTTAACGAAATGAAGATACGAAGTCAATTGATTTAGAACTAAAAGTATTTATAGTCCTCCTAATTCTATCAGGAGTGCTCTGTGGGGTTGTAATGGAGATAGAGTTGAAAAATTTCGTCTTGTAATGAATTTGAAACGTTTCAAATTGGTTATCCGGTGTTTGAGATTTGACGATCAATCCACTCTTGAGCAGAAACCTACATCTATTCCTGAAGTATTCAAGCAATTCGTAAAATTATTCGTTAGGAGAAAACGTCGCAATTGACAAAAAATGGAGAGATATAGGAAGAGATGTAATTTCAGGCAATAAAAAAGGGAAATGTGTTGTTTTGGTATCTTGTTTACACGAAAAGGATTCGATTGTCGCAGAAGTCGGCCGTTATAACACTTTACAATAAAACGAAAGATGGATTGGGTCACCGCAGATAAGACAACCAGTGAGAAATGCATGCCGTTGACCAATGGTCATAAATAATAAACATCAGTGGTATCAAAGCACAAGTTATCAATTTTGGTAACGATAAAGAGATCGTTAAAAGAAAAGTGTTCTTGAGAGTGTCCGATGATACAAAAGAAAAGGGAGTCAAACGTGCAGGACAAAACGACGGAGAATTAAATCTAATTGTGAAAAATGAAAAAAACCTGTTTGTTTGATACATATTAACCCATTAAGTTACAGAAGGCTGAGAAATATTTTAACTAAAAGTGAGGTGAGGTGGGAAGTTATTATCCCAAATAACTTTTCGTGAGACGACTATCTCTACAAGTTCAGTGGAAAAATAATTTCTCATGTGCATGAAATAGAAAACAAGGTCTTTTTAATATGATAGTGTTTCAAGTAACGTCATAGTAGCGATGACGGTAGAGCACAGAAGTATTTAAAAAAGTTGCTGCTAATCACTAAAATACTCCAAATACGAAGTTTCGCTGAAAAAAATTTTTTTATTTTGCGTAAGCTCATTGAAAAAATTCTTACCTCAAACATCAAGCGTTCCATGTACAATCAAAACAATTAAAAATCGTTTTTAATGTCAGATATCAAAAGAATTTACTTAAGTGGCGTCAAATTTTGTGTTGCTTGATTAGTGATGGATGTACAACAATTAAGTATTCATGAAAAGGTAGAAAGTATTCGACTTGGTGGTGATAATGTACGCGTCAGCCGAGAGGCTGCTATAGAGTTTAACATGAGACATCCTGAACGTCCACCTATCCATCGTGGGGTAGTTGCACACTTGAATCGCCTTTTTAACGCTACTGGAAACGTGAGTAAGTCGAGACCACGACAATTAAATAATCGAAGGCACCCTAAAGATGCAGTAATATTACCAGCATATGGTAATAATCCTCGGACAAGTTTACGAGATATGAGTAAAAATTTAAATATCTCTTATACTAAAATTTGGAGATGTCTTTGTCGACATAAATAAAAACCCTACAGGGCAAATTTCTTGCACACTATAAAAGGAGATTGGCATAGAAGAATGGAGTAATGCCAATGGTGTCAAAGTAATTTTTTAAACAACAGAGGGTTTTTGAAAATAATTATGTTTACTGATGAAGCTACGTTCACCACTAACGCTGTAGTTTCATCACAGAACTGCAGATACTGGGTAAAGGAGAACCCAAATTTGGTAATTAATGGTAAAACAAAATATTCACAAAGAGTTAATGTGTGCTGTGAAATTTTAAATACAAGAATCATTGGCCCCTTTTTCTTTTTGGAAACATTAAACACGCTAAGGTTTTTAAATTTTTTAAATAACGAATTAATGGATCCCATTCATGCTTTGCCACTCACTGTAAAAGTAGAACTGTATTTACAGCTTGATGTGGCCGCAGTTCATAACGCAAAAACAGTACGAGCATGGTAGGACGAAATTTTCCTTTAAACTGGATAGGTCCTTTAATCGAATGGCCATCGAGATCTCCCGATATTACACCACTGGACTTTTTTCATTGGGGAACTATTAAAAATATTGTATATGCAGCCAGACCTCGAAATATAGAGCACCTATACGATAGGATCCGACGAGCCTAGTGTTACGACGCGTTTTACTGAATAACAGAAGATAAATGTATTCTGCTTCAGGGCGACTTAGTTGAAAAATCTCCTATTTAATAATTGTTACAAAATTATAATGTAATGTTTAATGTACTTTTAAGTGTTTTGACTGTACATGGAACACTTGATATTTCAGGTAAGAATTAGTTCACACAAAAATGTAGAAAAATTAAAAATACAAAATTGTTCAGCGAAACTTCGCATTTGGAGTATGTTAGTGATTAGCAGCAACTTTTTTAAATACTTCTTTGCTCTATCGTCATCGTTACTATGACTTTGCTTGAAACACTGGTTCTTATTTTAAGCATAGTTGGCCGGATTTAGACTCCAAAAAGATCCATTCAAACAAAAATATTAATCATAACGGACTCTATCACTGATAAAAGTTTTATACTAATTGCGTCATCAATAAATAATTTTTTAGGTGTTTTCATGTAAAGTGAGACACACTAATATATATATATATATATATATATATATATATATATAAGTTATGGTGTAAGTGTAAAGTTGCGATAATCTTTAATTTGAAAAAAGCATTCACAAAGAGAAATTTTACATCAATTAAAAATACAGTCAAATCTAACAAAGAAACAGCTTACGTTTATTAAAACGTAAGTGTTATTTTACTGTGAAAACACAATGCAGTACGTTTTATATAATCTTAACTTTAATTTGTACAACCTCTCTTAAATTGTAGTGCTGTGGTAACTTAACGTATAATTGGAAAAGCATTTACTTCAAGGCTTAGAAAAAGCACAATTGAAAACCTGGACATACCAAAACCCAGAATTCAAATTAAGACGTACTATATTGCTTTTTTGTAACTATAAGATTCCAAAACCTATTTAAACCTAAATTTTCTGCTTGCCTATTGAAGTATACATATCTCAGTTCATGTTGCAAACGAACATAATCGTGAGTTTGTATTGACTATATTTCCATATTATATGTGTAATAATGACAATAGTTTACATTTTCTTCAGTACTTGATAATCGATTGCTCAGTTAAAGTCAAACCACATAAATTTGTATACATCACTAGTTTAACATAATGACTATGTTATATGTATTATTTTCGGCAAATGCTTAAATTCACAACTAAATTTAACTTTTACCCAATTACATTCTTAATACAAACATCATGCTATTTTCCTCTATATAACGACGTTCTCGAATTAATAATATTTGATTAATCGATTATTCGACTAATCTATTATTTTATTAATCGACTATATGACAAATCGATTTGATTAATGGATTATATTATTATCTGTTAATCAAAATATCTGGCGTTGAACAACATACGACGTTACAACCTACAAAACGACACACAACACACGACATACGCGATTGACGCACGACCCACGACAAGCGACTCACGACATACGACACATGACACACATAACACTACACACACACAAACTACACATACACACTACACACTACACATACACATATTACACACAACAAAACACAATACACACACAACACACACACAACATACACACCAATCACATTCACAAAAACACACCACACAAAAAACCAACACAACACACACACTGACACCACACAGCACAAACACACTGCACACTGCACATACACATCACATACACACCACACACACACCACACACACACCACATACACACTACACAACACACTACACATACACATCACACTCACACTGCACACACACATACACATACACACACACAACAATTACACATAACACACACACACACACACACAAAAATACACACACAACACAAAAAACACCCACACGCCACAGCCACGCGCCAACGCGCACAACACGCCACACGCCACACGCCACACCACACGCCACACAAACACAAACAACACAACAACCACCACGCACCACGCACCACACAACACAACACCACACAACACACACACAACACACCACAACACAAACACACACACACACATACACAAACACAACATACACATCACATGCACACTGCACACTGACACTGACACTGCACACTGCAAATGCACACCACCGCACAGCACAGCACACCGCACACCACACACCACACACCACACACTACACATCACACTGCACACTGCACACTGCACACTGCACACTGCACATGCACACTGCACAATGCACACTGCACACTGCACACTGCACACTGACACTGCACATGCACACTGCACATGCACACTGCACACTGCACACTGCACACTGCACACTGCACACCACACCACACACACACACACACACCACAATACACACCACACACACATACACACACACACCACACCACACACACAACTACCACACACCAACACACTACACACCACACACACACCACACACACACTTACTTTAACCCCAATTGATGTTTGTTAATTAATTGTTATTATTTATTCTCATGTCATACAGATTATTTATTGCACACATTAACAATGATGTCTTTAACGACAAGCGATATTGTTTACAATCTGTTCACAATCTGTTCTAGTTTTACCTTTTCTATTTATAATATTAAAAGTGTGTTGATAAGAATGCATGACTTTACATTCCTTTAGTACATTGTTCTATTTTTATTGAAATAATTGGTATTGCATATTTATATACTAAGTGATTTAACTAGTTTAACTTTTAAATTTGTTTTACTTATTCTACTGAAATGGAAATGAAATTGAATGTGTTTCTGCAATTGCATCACACACACACCACACCACACACCACACACACACACACTACACACTACACACTACACACTACACACTGCACACTACACACTACACACCACGCTACACACTACACACACACACCACACACTACACACCACACACACACACACACACCACACACCAAACACCACACCTACACACACACACCATACACACACACACACCACACACCACACACCCACACACACACTACACACTACACACTGAATCTGAGTTTATGACATGTGAGTCAGAAGGTACTAAGTCAAATTAAAAATTAATCTGCTTATAGACGTCTTTCATAACATAAATGGGAGCATCTGAAAGGTATAAGAGACCTCATTTTAAACAAAGAATAAATAACAACGGAAGGCTGGTGTCAAATGTAGAAACATATAATTAAATAGAGAATGACCAGACCTTTTAAATGAGGTATGTGTTGATACCTGAAAAAATTAAGGGGTATCTCCAGTAGGGAGTGGTGAATCTGGCATTTGTGGCATTAGCGACTAAAAGTGCCCCCTTCAAGTTAAAGGTTGATGTGTTCCGGCATATGTGTCTAACACCGCGCATTTCTGAAATATTAAGGGTGGGTCCTTTTCAAATCAACACAGTGTATGTAGATTGGAAGGTAAAAATTGATTATTTTCAGTAATTGATTATCGATTGTTCAAACTTATAATTTTCCACATCTAATATGTGCACACATTTGGAAACCTGGCGCACATCTGTGCAGATATTGATCACGAATTGATAATACATATCCGGGTATATTAACAGTATGATAAACCACTAGTTAATGGTCATAGGTGCTATTACCTCCGAATTACAGTATCTTAAGAAAAGAACATTTTTATGTTCAGAAAGTAGATTAGATGTAATACACATATTTGAATTGATCTTCTAATAATCTGCACAGGCTGAATTAACTAGTTGTCTTTACAACGTTGAAATACTTCATACGATGTACGGAATAAAATAAAAATCGATTTGTGTTAATGAATTTCTCTTTTAAAATAATTAACTACAAAGGTTTTTGAAAATTTGATTAATTTGACTATTGATTAATTAAAAAAGTCGATTAGGTTCAGTGCTTGATTATCGATTGCTCCACCTTACAATCGTCCATATTTGTTCCACACTCAACTTTCTGCCTATACACATGCAGCCCTAGTTTATCTATTACATTTTTCACTATGCTCTATGCATTATTAACAGTAAATACTTAAATATATAACTAAAATTAAACTTTTAACCAATTTTATTCACTATGTTATCTAGACTGACATTCCTGAATTAATAACGTATGATTAACAGTTATTTGTTTAATCGACTATATGACTAATCGATTACTTGATTAATAAATTATTTGATTAAATGGTTATCTATTCATCAAAAAATCGTTTATATTCATTAATCTATTATCAATTGTTCAAACTTATAATTGTTTACCCCTACTAGGTGCACACATTTGTAAACCTGTAGCACACCGATGCAAATATTGATCACAAATTGACAATACATATCTGCGGATATTATGGGTATGGAAAACTATTAATTAATGAAGATTGATGCTAATACCCATAATTAATATTAAAAAAGAACATTTTATACGCTTTTATTTAACTCACACTGTTTGTATGTTGTATGCGTCGAAACCACTCCTACAAGTCCACTCGACTTGAAACTCTCCAAAATTATGTGCTCCCGATGACAATACAATCTTTTAGCTTTTGTGGTTCATAAAATTGCTTAATTAAACTATACTTAACATAAATATCTTTCATATGAGAAAGTAATCCAATGTTAATCATTACTGTTATCCTTATACATATAAATTTCATAATTTGTTCCGTTAAAAATGCTCCGAATGTAATTTATAAGTGCATACTAACAAAACTAATAATCAACTTATTATAAGTTTATTATATTAGTCAATTGCTTTGGAATGTGTGAATCCTTGCTCACATTCCATTAATATAAGTAATTTGATTGTAATCTCATTATACTTAGAATTTACATCAGTTCTACATACATAAAGACAAAATTTACATCGATTGGGGCTTGAACCTTGGTGGCGCAGTTGGTAGCGCGGTACTCTAGCAAAGTACAGGTCGTAGGTTCAAATCCTACTCGAGGTAAACTTTTTATTTATGTATTTAATAAAATTAATAATAATCAACTTGTTTATACATGCACGCTTTACTTATGTGCTTCGCACATAGGAAATAGTAAAGAATAGTAGACACCTTATGTATGCAGGCTGATATACTTAAATATTTGACAAGACCAAAAAGGAGAAAATATTTTTTTCCTGTTTGTACCAAAATGTGATCAAAAATCTACACGACTAAAAATAAAAGCGTGGGGCGCTCATCATAATTCATTTGTCTACCATATACACACATTTAGCCTAAATAGTACTAAAATTACAAAAACTTTGTATAAGATATTAACTGATTAACAAGATACAATATAACATAAATTATAAGTGTAGGTATCGAAATCTATAAGGTAACTTACGTTGTCAAAAGGTAACCGAGCGTTCCGAATGTAATTGTGGTTATAAATTAATGGGATTGAAATTATATGGTAGAGAAATTAATTATGATGAGCGCCTTCCGTAAAGATTTTTGATCACACTTTGGCCCAAAGAAAAAAAAATTATTTTCTCCTTTCTAGTGCACTTTCAACGAGCATATAAATGCGTGCTTTTTAAAAAAAGGTTTCTTTTTTCATCATTTATGTTCAGAAAGTACATTAAGTGTAAAACACATATTTGAAGTGATCTAAAAGTCTGCGCAGACTTACTTAACTAATTGTTTTACTATTCTAATATAACGTTGAAGTACCTCAGACGGTGTGCAGAATAAATGAAAATCAATTTGTATTAATGAATTTCTCGTTTAAAATAATTAACATCAGAAATTGGATATTTCGTTACATAATAAATTTATATTTACCATCAAATTCTTCATTATCTGTTTACAGAATGCATAATGAATGTTTTACTTCCGGTAACGTGTATGTTAAACATTAGCAAACATCTGCACATAAACAAAGTGAAGATGAAGTTTATTCACAAATGTCGTTTTCACATAATTATCTAAAACGAAAGTTGTACATAAGTAATTTAGAATACGCACTCAACTGAAAAACTAGCGTAGGTACTTTTAAAATTACACTTATAATACCGGTAATATCTAAGTCTGAAATGTAATGTAAGCTCTAAAAAATAATTTTACCTTCACGTACAACATCCATTAGATGTTTATTTTCCTTCCATGCTCAATTAAAATTAAGTCAGCTAAAACGCTTCATCAACCTTATATTTTCTGATATAGAATTACAAATAGCACGAGTAATAATTCTTATTCATCATAGTATAAAGTTATAGGTTTCGATATTGCGTTCAATTAAAACAGTACGTATATAAGTGAGTATTTTCATTAAAAGTAATTTATTGCATGATATTTTATAGGTTTACCCGTTTTATTTCCTATATTAAGTTAAAAAGGATTTTCTTAGTAAGCTAAAACGGAAATATGAGTTTATGGGAAACAAAAATGTAAGAAACGTGTAGTATTGATAAAAGATAATATTTTGGTAGAATCTCACATTACCATAATATAATGATGTAAACCAATCTTATTAAGTCAATTCCAGCAAATATATTTGCATCTAAAATTACAAAACCAACGGATAATTGTATATAAAATTTCTAAATGCCATTATGTAGGTTTTGTTATATAAACATAAATATCTGGTGTGGAACATCACACGACCTTCCAGCCAACAAAATGGAAATTAAAAGAAATGAAATAATTTTAACATTTTTTTAAGAATAATTATGCAACTTCTTTTATAATAAGTTAATTACAAAAATATGTAACATTGTAAAACCAGAAACAATAATATACAGTGCTTTCATTTCAAAACTAGTCACCCTTAATATTTTTTTAGCAATGGAATCTCGACCTAGAAAAAAAATACGTCAACTTAGATGTCGAGGGGGACATTCAAAAACAGTGTCCATGGAATTTTACTTTTCATCCCTTAATCCCCACTACCCTCACTTTAAAATTTTAAATTACACCCCCTAGCTTGTGATACAACATTTTGAAGGTATTCAAAATACAAATCCAACGGCGTTCAGAAAATTGATTTCCGTCGCCCCATTTTGAAATTACAAGCGAAAATGTCAATACTATGGGAATAAATTTTATTCATTGATTTCATTGTTCAAGACATTACCCTTAGTTTATCAAATACTGAAATACGAAGTGATACGGAAACGAATATTTTTATCGTGTTTTTTTCGATTTGGTTTTTTTTTCTTTCAGAGTTCAGTTAAGGTAAGCCGTATTTCAGTTTGTAATTTATTGCCGACTGCAACGATTTATAATTAAGTCTGTTTCGGTTAAGTTGTTGAATTTTGACAATTCATTACTTCAATTGAAACATTGAATTTGAAACCAAGAATCAATCATAGTTTACACTATTCAAGAAAGAGTTGAAATTATTTATTTGTATGGAGCCCAGAATAAGTGTGCTCGTAGCACAGCCCGAGTCTTCAACGAAACGCATCCAGAAAAAAATGTTGGATATCAATATGTGCTAACTCTGGTGAGAAAATTTGAAGAAACTGGCTCAGTATGTAACAAAGTAAGAAAAACACCACGAGTTCTCAACGAACCTACAAAAATTGAAGTCTTAGGCCATTTTGCCGCTGAACCTACGACTTCAATTCCAAAAGTCGCTGCATTAACGAATATTTCTGTTGGTTCCATACACAAGACTTTAAAACGTCACAAGTTCTTTCCTTACAAATTTGCCATTCTCCATGAACTCAATGAATATGATTACGATAGGAGGATTCAATTCTGTGAAATAATGACTGCGATGATTCAAAATGACAGCAATTTGGTAAAGAATATTTGCTTCAGTGATGAATCGACGTTCTACCTGAATGGCTTTGTTAATAAACAGAACTGTAGATATTAGGATCTTCAAAATATTAGCGTGTTCTTAGATTGTCATACGCAGTTTCCAAAAAAAAATAATGTCTGGGCAGGAATTCTTGGAAATGAAATAATAGGTCCTTTGTTTATCGATGAAAATTTAACCGCTGATTTGTATTTAAATTTATTGGAAAACTACATTGATCCGCTTATAACTGAGTCTTTAGAAAGTCAAGCTGACGAAGAAGGCAACCCACTGTTAGATGAAAAAAATTTTCAGTATCATCAAGACGGTGCAACCCCACACTATGCGTTGGGTGTTCGCGAGTGGTTTAATCAACGGTTTCCCGGCAAATGGATTGGCAAAAGAGGCGCAATAGAATGGCCTGCCAGATCTCCCGACTTAACGCCATTGGATTTTTTCCTTTGGGGTTATTTAAAATCAATCGTGCATCGTAACCATCAACCAGAAAATGTTCAGGTCCTTAGAGCTAGGATCACTCAAGCTTGCCAGCAAATTACTGCGGAAACATTTCAAAAGGTTAGAGAAGAATTCGTTAAAAGATTGTTTTATTGTCTTGCTAAGAATGGAGAACATTTTGAGCACTTAATAAAGTGAGGTTACACGAATAGATTGTATTGTTGTTTACCTAAGAATAGAGAACATTTTGAGCATTTTTTGAGCATTTTGTCTTGAACAATGAAATCAATGAACAATATTTATTCCTATAGTATTGATATTTTCGCTTGTAATTTCAAAATGGGGCGATGTAAATAAATTTTCTGAACGCCGTTGGATTTGTGTTTTGAATACCTTCTAAATGATGTATCACAAGCTAGGGGGTGCAATTTGAAATTTTAAAGTGAGGGAGTGGGATTAAGTGAAAAGTAAATTTCATGAACACTGTTTTGAATGTCCCCCTCGACATCTAAATTGACGTATTTTTTTTCTAGGTCGAGATTCCATCGCTAAAAAAAATATTAAGGGTCTAGTTTTGAAATGAAAGCACTGTATGTCAAATAGACTAAAATTTCTTGTCACATACAGGGTGTCTGTGTATTACACCGACAACGCTTAACTGTAGATTCAGGGGATAAAATAAAGGCGATTTAGCGAAATAAAGTTTAGTAAAATGTTTCTACTTTCAGAAATATAAGCGATCAAAGTTACCATAAAATACTGTCTTTTTGCTAACCATTTTGCAACGACGTAATGATCAAATTTGGTACAGCTTCTTATTCGGTTAAGCTGCTCCTTTAGCAAAATATGGCCGACATTAGGGCATGGCCTCCTAGATGTTTACGACTATGACGTCATAGTACCATTCAGAACTTTTCCTATCGACACAATCATAACAATTGAAAGCTGTGATTTAATAGAACATTAATTTTGCAAGAGAAAAGCCCCCTTTCAAATTTTCGCTAAAGTTAGCCATTTTCGAGAAAAAAACTATTTTGTGAAACCCTGCAAATCGTTAAATCGAAATGGCTATTAGAGCAATGTTTCGTTATTTCGGCAGAATTCCCATTTTTAATTAACAAAATTGTTAAATTTTGGTAAGTTTGTCGTAAAAATCTGAAGTAGCATTGCAAAAATGCTAAAACCCGCTGTAGTGGTTAATACATAAAGGTTTTAACCTTTATTTTATTAATACTGCTGAAGAAACTTACGGTACATAGTACATAAGTGGCTTAAAATCAAAGTATGCAATTAAGAAGAAAAATAACAGCTGTCCTAGATAATAGTAGAAAAATAAATCTTTATTTCAAAAATTTTCGAAATGTTTACCTTCGCAACGTATACAAGCCTGAAATCGTCGTAACAAACTTGTACGAACAGTACGTAATATCACAGGATTTTGCCGAATTTCTTCTGAAGCAGCTACTATTCTTTGCCATAAATCGTCACGGTCTCGAACAGGATTGACATAAACTTTTTCTTTTAAAGTCTTTCTTTAAAAGTCCGTTGGTGTAAGGTCAGGAGACCTTAATTAATTAAGGGAAAATGTGGCGGTGCTCCATCATACATAAAAATTAGATCGCAGCGTAACTCTAACGGTACATTCTCAACTAATGCTGGCACTTCGCCTCGGATAAATTCTACATAAGACTAACCATTCAATCTTTGTGGCAGTACAAAAGGGCCTACTATAAAATCTCCAACGGTTCCAGCCCATACACTAATAGTAAACTGGCGTTGAAAGGAATTTGGTCGATTTATTCTAGGATTTTCGTCACTCCATTCGTGAAGATTATGAACGTTGAAAATTCCATTTCATGTATAAAGCACGATTCATCTGTAAACAAAACTTTATCAAAAAACCTATTATCGCCAATAAAACCATTCCTAATCCACTCACAAAATTCTACGCGTAACGCAGGATCCCCATCTTGCAATTCTTGGACACGTTGAAGATGATAAGGCCACAGAAGTTGTTCTTTCAATGTTCGGTGAACAGTATCCTTTGGTGTGTCAAGTAGGCTCAAGCTTTCTCTTGGATTTTTTCAACAGCGTTTAGGATTGCTTCTTCCGTTTCAACGTGAACTTGCCGCGGGCGACCTACATCTGCAGTGGATTTCTTCAATGTCCCAAATTCCCTTAGCCATCTATCTACTGCAGCAAGGGTGGAATGATGGGCAATTATGTCTGTTTGGAAATCCTTTTCCGTACATTCGTGCTACTGCTCGACAATTCATCCTACACTCTCCTAATATTATATGCATATCGGTGAGTTCGTTAAAAGAATTTTCTATTTTTACGAAAAGTAACTACGGTATTCGAAACAACAAAAAACAAGAGAAACGAAATTTAAACGTGAAACGTTCCGTATGTGTTCTTGTAGTAACAAAACAGATTAGGCAAAACATTAGATATCACATGAGGAAAGCCACCTTCGATTTTGGTTTTAAAAAAATGCGTGATAGTAGACATTCTTTGCAAAGGCGATCATTTATTTAAATATACACTAGGTCTTTTGTTTGACATGAAATACGTCTTCCACATTGCTACAGTGAGGACAGTATTGCTCAACAACAAAATTTTAAAATGATTATTCTCAACGACAAATCTACCAAAATTTCACAATTTTTTTAATTAATAATGGTAATTCTACCGAAATAATGAAACATTGCTCTAATAGCGATTCCCATCTAACGATTTACGGGGTTTCACAAAACAGTTTTTTTCTCAAAAATGGCTAACTTTAGCGAAAATTTGCAAGGGGGCCTTTCTTGAAAAATTAATGTTCTATTAAATGACAGCTTTCAATTGTTATAATTGTGTCGATAGGAAAAATTATGAATGATACTATGACGTGATAGCCGTAAAAATCTAGGTCATGATCTAAAGTCGGTCATATTTTGATAAAGGGGCAGGTTAACCGAGTAAGAAACTATACCAAATTTTAAAATTATTATTAATTATAATTATAATTTTATTATTATTAATTTTAATAATAATTTTTAATTCATATTTATCTTTGAACTTATTCGTTCATAACAAAAACTTATAATAATATTCCAAATTTTATTAAGTTTCATTATGTCGGTACAAAATAGTTAGCAAAAAACCATTATTTTATTGTAACTTTGATCGATTATATCTCGAAAAGTAAAAACTTTTTACTAAACTTTTTTTCGCTAAATCTGAATCTACAGTTAAGCGTTGTCGGTGTAATACACAGACACTGTTTATATATATATATATATATATATATATATATATATATATATATATATATATATATATATATATATATATATATATATATAGATATGCGGAGGTGTTGTGATTTATGCACACCATATAGAATTTGACAAAATTGATACTGTAATGAACTTTTCTTCAGGAAAAATATTTGAATGTTGTTGTACAATAGTACAATTAACAATTCACCTACTCTTATCGCTGCAGTTTACAGGTCAGCGAATTCGCTTATAAGTGATACTGACGAATTTTTAAATAGGTTTGAAAAATTTCTGTTATTCATATCAGACAGTTATCCAAAGATATATTTTAAATGCCTGTGGCATTCACGAAACGGTTAATAAACCCACTAGAACAACGAAAACATCCTCAACATTAATTGACAATATTTTGACTTCCATAAATTGTAGTGAATCTGTAGTGGAGGTACATGATTTTGTAATTTCCAAACATCAACCAATCCTGTGCATGTGTTCGGAGTACATACCAACAAAAAAGAAACTAAGACGTCCAAAAAAGGATTTTTAGCCACAGTAATATAAATGAATTTAAATTCATTCTTCTAAAAACTAATTGGAATGAAGTATATAATGCTATTGATGCTCGTTGCATTTAGAAACTTCTTCTTGTTTATTGATTCAATGTAGCGTTTCCAATAGTTAATGTTCTTTTACATGAAAACGTACAATTTGAACTTAAATGGACCAATCAAGACATACTTGCTGCAAAAAAAAAAAACAGTTACAACTACATCGTCGTATGACGACCTTTCCAACTACTGAGGCTAAACACGATTTTCAACAATACAAAGTATTTTATAATAAAATGTTAAATGGCTCTAAAAAACATTACTATAACGGTCTGCAAAAAAAATCAAATAATTCTAACAAAATAGCATGGAGTATTATAAAAAACCATTCTGTATATAACAAAAAAGCAAATACGTACAAGATACATCACCCGGACGGAACACTAATTACGTCACCTGTAGAAATAGCAGAGTTGTTCAACGATTATTTTTTGAACGAAATAAAAAAAATAGTGCCAAACTGCCACAGCCAAACTTAACAAAACTTAAATGACGTTGTAGATAGTATGTTTTTAGGACCTACTGATGATAATGAAATTCGCAAGTTAATTAACTCCGTGGGTAACAAGACGTGTGCTGGATCTGACTCAGTACTATACTATATGCTAAAAAATTGTGTCGACGAAATAATAACACCTCTAATCTGTATAATTAACGTATCAATCGAACATGGGGAATTTCCCGAAGACCTGAAACAATTAGCAGTTACACCGCTATTTAAAAATAAAGGTAGTCCAAATCAACAAAACTCTATTGTCGTTAAATCCATTTTTTCAAAAATTTTTGAAAATATGTTTTTGGCAAGAATTGTAAAATACTTACATCGAAATAAAATTATACCTAAAGAACAACACGGGTTTCAAACTGGAAAAATACACCATCACAGGAATATTTCACTTTCTTGGTATAGTATATAACGCCTTAGATAAGGGCTTGTATGTATCCGGAGTGTTTCATGACATGACTAAAGCGTTCGATGGTATCGACTATCGATTATTATTAAAAAAAACTGAATTCTTATGAATTTCGAGGACCTTCCTTACAATGGCTTACGACGTATTTACAGAATAGAACCCTATTTGTGCGGATCAAGACAAAATCTAGTTTTGCATGATCAAGTTCAAAAACCTTAGAAGTGGGGGTTCCTCAAAGTTCGATATTGGGGCTTGCCCTATTTTGACTATATATTAATGACATTCTCCCAAATGTTAACATCGGCCGATGTCAACTTGTTTTGTTTGCATACGATTGCAGCGCCTTCATATGCGCTAACAATGTGACCACTATGATCAGTAATTCTAACAATATGAATGGTCAGATAAATAAATGGTGTGAAAATAACGGACTACCGTTAAACGTTCCTAAAACATCTTTAATGTGATTTAAAACTAAAAATATGTCTATTCGAAAACAAATCACCTCTAATAAAATGAGGATCATCAAGTCTGGAACCTACCTTTTTTGTGAAGTTCCAAGGAGTGCATCTCGAATTCAACTTGGGATAGACTTACCATTTTAATCTATTAGGCAAGACACTTAATAGCATGTGCTATCTTTTACGAAGGTTACGACTACAGGTACCCGAAAATGTTTTAAGAAACATTTACTTTGGCGTTTTTCAATAACGTACGTTTTATGGACTGTCGTTTTAGGGTTGTGCTCCTCAAGCAAAGGTTGTTTCTATTTTTCAAAAAAGGGCACGGTTACTTTCTAATGGTAGATATGATGAACATTGCAAACCACTATTCTCAAAATTACATATTGTTACATTGCCTCGTTTGTACATATATTGTTGTTGTGTGTTTGTGAAAGATAACTACAATCTATTTTTTAAAAACAAAGAACTTCACTTATATAATACTCGTCATAAAAATTGTTTACAAGTTTCTAGTTAAGGACTACAGCATGAGTCCAAGATGAATGGTGTGTATTAAGTTGTATAACAACTTACCCGACAGAACAAAAAAAATGTAAATTCATGTGATTTTAAAAAAAACTTGAAACGATTTTTACTTTCTAAATGTTACTAGGACGTAGATGAATATGTTTTCGACAAAAAATTGTGTTAGTCTATGACCTTCTATGTATCTTATTGATAGATATATATATATATATATATATATATATATATATATATATATATATATAATAACTTAAATGAAATTCAAAGCCGCCCGCTTCTATAAGATATCAATAATGCAGTATAACCATTTTCATTGTTTGACTTGCGTTATATTAAAAAACATTGTAAAAAAAGTTATATCAAATTATATCAAAAAATTGGATATAATAAAATTTAATTCCTGTTGACAAGGAAATCTAAAAAGAGCAAATTGTATTTCGTCAGCAGGAACTTATCATAAATTAACTTGAATAGATATTAATACCAATAATTAATACTTATATTTGTTAATATATTCTTATGAAAAATTTAAATAAATTTTCTATTCCTTTTCTTTTTTTTTAAAGCAAATTCTGGAATAATACCGGATACCTACATTTATATCTTCAAAAAGTGTCTTTTCTATACTAAAAATAGATAAGCCTGGTAAACTTTTTTGACCCATTCTTGATTGCAAATAATATTTTATTATTTTAAGTTTCGAAACACTCCTCTCGCCGCTAGTAACTGTCACCGGTAATAAGATTCTTACAGCAATTATTAAATTTGGAAACAGATAAGATTATTCGTGAATAGATATAGAATAATGTTTAATGCATTCATTTCTGGGGAAATATAGTGTGCAATGTTATCGATTTCATCACATACTATAATAACAAATAAGAAATTAGGTGGTGTGATTGTTATATTACAAAGGTTAATTGCACTACGGTCTAGCTCTGTCAGATACAAACTTATGAAACATATGATAATTGAGAACTCTTCTTGAACAGGTCGTGAGGGAGGAGAGAGATCCATAGGTATAATTAGTAATGCACATGTTTTGTTGGATGCCACTCAATTTAATAATTTAATAATTAAAATACAACAAAAACTGAGAAGGTTGTACCTTATAGGTAATCTGAATAGATACTAAACAACTGTATTTATATGTATATTTAAATTAGCAAAATAATCAGCATAAAATAACTAAAACGATATTTCTCGTACAGATTTACGATTCTAAAGTTACTAAATTCAACATAACTACATAAGCTTATAATAAAAAAAATAATTATTGCATTTCCCTTTTCAATAATTTATTATATAATTCTTCTCGTCTACACGAACCAGCTATTCCTAATATCATTCCTACCTATAAAAAAATAATAATTTACTAATGCACCTTTACTCTAATATGTAGTCTACTACCTTGTGTGCAAGAAATTTTTCAGATTCACTTAAAATATTCATTCTAGTTTTCAATGTTATTTTCAAAAATTGTAAAGCTATTTACAAATTGTTATAGCAAAAATACAAATTTTACATTAAGACAACTTGATATAACGAGAATAATATACATATGTACATATCGTTATTTATTAAGTACATATTTAAATCTTCTTAATAAATTTAGTCGCGCAAAAAACGTGATAATCATCTCTAACATTAAGCACTACTGATCTCAGCCAATAATTAAAGGCGTTGCTTCGCTCTTCCAAACAATTGTCTTCGATCGGTAAAATGTCCTTACCGTTATAGATACCTAATATACTATATCTAACATCATGTAAATATGTTTTAGTTTGTTGCAACAATAACATAACATTTGATCAATTACGACGTTGATTTTCACTAAAACGTTGTCCCGTATTACTAAGGAAGCTATGAACTTAAAAGATTTCATTTTTGACAGTAAAAAATTTGCCATACTTCTTGTATCATAATTTCTTGTGTTATCGGAATAGAGCGTATATAGAGAACATATATTTTATCTAACTTATGTCTAACAACATGTATTGCATCAATTCTGGGAATTTAATGTTAAAGTAGGGATTTCATCTATTAATACCTGCCAACGTTCAGTCGATGCACAGAAGAAAACCTATAGCTCTTATTTCCTTGCAAAAAAATTGTTATTTAAGGCGCATTATAAGCACCATTAACGACTAAATTTAAACAGTGGGGTACACAAGGCACATAGAAAGCACTAGTGAATTTTAAGTGAATTTTTTTCACTCCATTATTGCGACCCTTCAGGTTTGCACCATTATTGTAACACTGTGCCCTTAGAACATCTAAACAAATGTTATAAATTTTCAAAAATGATTTCTAATTTCAATTTGCATTGATTAATTACTTAATAGAACAAATCTTACCACAACGATAAGGTAGCCCTGGTGACTTATAACAGGAGTCTAAAATAATGGAATAATATTTACTATCATTCAGCAGGTTTACTATTTCTCTATCCCAAAAGAGAAATAAGTTCATTTTAAACATGAACACCTAAATAGTGAATTATAATTGTTCTATTTCAGTTAATTCTAGAAATACGATCTGACATAATATAATTAAACTGTGCAATTGTTACAATTAACTTAAAAAAAATTTCATTCTTCTATGGGTTATTACCCATTTAAAGCACGCCTTAGCGTGTTTAAATCGAACTTTCAAAAACGCGTGTTTTTTAAAGTTACCATGGCAACATCAACAACTCAAGAAGCGTGAAGTCTAAATGACAATTTTTTGATTATTGATCTGACAAGAGTACGTACCTTGTAACGTCACATAAAATATTAAGAAATTCAAAACCTGTATTTAAACATTATTTAACACTTTTAATTTTATAAATGAAAATAGAAAGTACAGTTAGTAATGTTAGATATATTAATTTTTATTTGCATATTTTACATTATTAGTTCTTAATTCCATTTTTTGTAGTAATTATTCTAATATTTATGATTCAAGGTGCACCATTAAAAAAAATATCGAAAAGTATTGGTGGATAACTGGCCTTTAAAACGCTTACTCTATTTCGAGCACTCCGGCTGCGCCGTTGTGCTCGAAAAATCGCGCGTCTTAAACACCTTTTTATCCACTTATACTTTAATATATTATTTTAAGTTCTAAATAATTTACAATATATTACCTCATAGTTGTTACAAGAACAAACATTATTCCCTGAGGTAGTTCGTTATCGCTCATGAAAATTAATAATTCATTTTAAAATAATTTATTAATTCGGTCAGCAAAACCTCAAATAACTCCAAAACCATTAACTTTTATAACTTTCGACAAGAGTATCTTTCTTGTGGCAAATTGTTTAAAAACTACTATTTTTGCCCAAAAAATTAAATATATCCCCATCAAAAAAAGTTCGGTTGCAAAATAAGTGGCACCCCCCACCCCTTTAGCGACGCTCCTATTCAAAATATTAAAAATTTGTCAACACTATCTTTTATGACCTAATCAAAGGTATTTGTGCTCTAAATTTCATTTAGGTACCTCAAACCGTTTCAGAGATAAAAAAAGGATCTTTATTTTATACACACATATATATATATATATATATATATATATATATATATATATATATATATATATATATATATACACACACACAAGGTGTTCACAAACTCTTTTCAAAAAGAAAACTGCAGATTCTAGATCTGATTTTATGTCGATTTAACGTAAATTATCTTAATGCAAAATATTCTTTGCAGTTTTCCAAACTGTGGGAAAAATACTGTCTTTCGAAGGTAACTTAACCCTGCTGTTACCGAAATCAAATTGTTGTTTAGATAACTTTTTTGTTTATTAATATCTAAACTTCGTAGTTAATGACTTTGTTTCTAATCCATTGAAGAATGAGGTGGCTTGTTTGTTTTAATAACTTTTTTTTCTTATTTTTTTAAACATGATTGTTACATTGATCTTGAGACGTGCAACTTGCAGCAGGTATAATTATATCGCAGTATGCAACCGACAGTTTTGTTTGTTACTTTGCAAAGTAAAGTGCGGTTTGTTGTACGTACTACTAGTTCTTCTAAAGTGCTGCAATAACAATAATGGCAAAAAAATATCTTAGTGGTGAAGACTTAGAAAAACTTATTCATAATTTGAGTGACGTTAGTGACGATGAAAAGAAAGATCATATCAGTAAAGATAGTGATTATGAACAGTCAGACGATGATTTTTTCAACGATGCTGGACGGACAAATCCTACGGAATTGATGCTACCTGCTCAATCAGTTCAATTTAAAGATAATTCCATAACTTGGACGTCATATCCATTTTCTCAATCAGGGCGTGCAACTAGTGCAAATATCATAAAAGTCGCTCCAGGTCCAACTAGATACAGCAATGCACGAGTCCAGGATGTAAAATCTACATTTCATCTACTTTTCAATAGTTCTCTGGAAAATATAATTTTGAAAATGTCTAACATCGAAGGTCGTAGAGTGTACGGTGACAAGTGGCAAGAATTAGATGACATTACGTTGCAGGCGGACAAAAGTTTGTTACTGTTAGGAGGAGTTTACAGATCGCATGATGAATCTACCAGAAGTTTGTGGAATGCAGAAACAGGCAGACCTCTTTTCCGTGCGTCAATGTCGTTGAAACGATTTTATTATATATCACGCCTGTTACGGTTTGATAATAAAGTTGGCTCCTATTAGAGAATTTTGGGACAAATTGGCTGAAATACTATCAAAATTGAACAATCCTGGGCAAAACGTAACTGTGGACGAGCAGCTGGTTGCATTTAGAGGTCGTTGTCCATTCAAGCAGTATATACCAAGGAAGCCAGCAAAATATGGCATCAAAATATGGACGCTTTGTGATAGTGCAAGTTCTTATGCTTTATAAGTTCAAGTATATTGGAAAACCACCTGGGGGAAAACCTGAGAAGTATCAGGGGCTGAGAGTAGTTTTAGACCTTACTTATGGACTAAGAGGTCAGAATGTAACTTGTGGCAATTTCTTTACATCGTATAAATTGGGTCAAATGCTTCTTAAAGGAAATCTTACTATGTTAGGGACTGTCAGAAAAAGCAAGTCTGAGCTACCTATCATGGAAGTAAATAACGTTGTGCATCGTTCCAAATTTTATTTTACTAAAGACACCGCAGTTGTGTCTTATATTCCAAAAAAATACAATAAGGTCATTCTAATGAGTACGTTTCATAACCAGAAACGAATAAGCGACAGAGAAGACAAGAAACCACAAATTATACTTGATTATAATTCTACAAAGGAGCAGTTGATACATTAAATCAACTAATTGGTGCATACACATGCAAACGAAAAACAAATCGATGGCCCATAATCTTATTTTACAACATATTAGATACCAGTGCCTATAATGTTTTCGTCTTATGGCGCGAAATAAATCCAAACTGGAATAAAAATGTTTTGTTCAAAAGAAGACTGTTTTTGGAACAACAGGGCAAACAATTGGTAAAATAAGTTTGCTAAAGGATACGAGAAAATACGAGTACAATCTTTGATTACATAAGATGGTATTTTATCGTTACCTGCCGCAGATTTGTTTTTTAATTTCTTAATGGTAGCTATGATGCCTTCTTCGGTAATATTTCGAATGTTAATGTGATAATTATAATTGGTGGAAAGAAAATTATCCTTTGCTGGAACTGATTATTTATAAAATCACAAAAAATGTGCCGCGAAGACGTCAACAATTGGTTGAAAACTATCAAAAGTTGGGATTGCTAAGTTGATGTATGTCAGGAATGCGTGCTGCACCCTTCTTATTTCAAACATAGGACCGAAATCGATTTGGATCAGAATGTAACATTTTTTGAATTTCAATCATATGTTTGTTATGCAATAACCACAGCTGCAGTTTGGTTAAGGACCGCAAACGTTTTAATTCGTCATACCAGTATTAAAGCTTAGTCATTTTGTATTTTTTATGCATATTTAATTTCCTTTTTATATTATGTATTAACTTCGTAAGATGGAAACTTGCGACTATTTTTATACTTATATTTATAAGTGGGTACACTTTCACTGAGGGTATATTTTAATAAAGAATAAAATTCCCGACATGTCATCAAACGTTGAAAGTGTATTCCAGTCGACGTTCAAAATGTCATTGCATAATTTAGCAAAATTTGCTTTTTTCAGATTATACATTTTAACAAAACTTGTTGCTTTAAGGTTAGTGACATTTCAAACTAGGTTAACATCAAAGTCAAGAGCGTCTTCACCAACAAGTGTTATTTCACTTTTACTTACAATAAAATCAACATTACTTATAATTAAGTCCAATATTCTAGTATTAGAGTTATGTATATTATTTAGTTGAGAACAATTTATATATAAGAAAGTGTGAAAGATGATTACGTTTGTTGTCTAGGTACTTTTTATCATCCCTAAAATGCGATAAATTAAAATCACCCCTTATAATAATTTTATTAACACACAACTGATTTATAAATGAGAGTGAATCTATAAAGTCGCAAAATTCTGTAGTTAATAAGGCGGAGTTTATAATATAAATTTCAATGTTACTATAACAAACTTTACAACCCACAACTTCAATTTGTTTAAACACATTTGTTACAAAAGAGACATCTAAAGCGTAAACTGTTATATAATTTTGAGTATTAACTGCAATTAGCACATCACCACCCCTTGAAACATCTACTTCTTCAAAATTTCAGTCACAACGACAGTACCGGTTGGCCAGATAAGAATGTAAAGTGCTGTTTCTCGGAAACTATTGTCGTAGAGAGTTGCTGTAAAAAAATGTATTACCAAAGTGGCCAAAAAAAGACCGTGGAAAATATTTTCAATTTTGCAAGATGACCGCCTGAGGACGTAACCGCCATCCTAAACTTTTAAAGTGATTTACTGAAATCCACCTAGTAAATGTACCAAAAAATTATATGCTTTTTAAAGCTTAGCTTTATTCGAGTAATTTTTGTTTGATCTATTAAAGTAAGGTGGTGGGGGGGCGATTCAGTGATTTTTTTGAGTAAACTGCTGTAACTCCTAAGCGACTGAACTAATTTTAATAAACTTCGTCTCGTTGGAAAGAACACTTATTTCTCCATCAAATCCATCTTACCTGTAATATGTCTAATTTTTAGTCATGCCGCTAGAGCGCGTTCTTTGATATAATATCGGAAAATTGCAAAAGTCTCTAAAAAGTTAAATGCAACAATATGACTTCTTTTCGTAAAAATGAGACGAAATCATCCCTAAATAGGTTAGTGAAAACCGGATCTCGATATCTTACTTATACCCTAAAATATCGAAGAAAGAAGATTAGTTATTATAAAATTTGAAAAAGTCGATATTGCACCGGTATTTATTCTTACTGAATTGTCTTTTTTCAAGATTCAATGACAAATTTCATTTTATAATTTTTAAATAATAAAAGTTTTCATAATTTCAAAAATAAAATAAAAAACATGTAGGAGGATAATAATCAATGCATACAATATGCAAGTGCAGAATAGGCAGAATATTAGGTGTAGGCCATTGAGAAAAACAAATATCTAAAATCAAATCGTAAACAAATATTAAAATTTGACAGACAGTGTAATTTATGTTTGTTGCACACAACGGTATAAACGGGTGGTAGAACGGGATTACAGATAAAATTGGCCTTTTTGCCCCGACTAGCCAGCGTATGAGTGTAGGTCAGATGTTGAAAAATTTTGCACAACCAGAATAGTAAATCGTACGTAAGTCACAATAGGGGATGAAGACAAAATCAGTTCGGTTTGGGCGCCAGAATGTTTAGTAGTCAAAATAAGGGTCTGTGCCAAAATTACGAGTACATAGCGTGTCTAAACATACAAAAAACATACGCTTACCTATCCGCAATCAATTCCAGGTGTGCTGGACAGCAACGCAGCAAACCACCTGAAATAGGGCTTTAAGAACACTACACGCTTGTCAAATAAAAGCATGATAAACACTCAATAACGTTACGTTAATACACCTCAGTGTAATAATAAGGCATTAAATAATAATCAAAACAAAAAAGTAAGCTATAGAATGAACTCTAAACTGAATTAATACTCAACTAAAAATCAAATAAAATACTAAATATTAATAACGCTATTACTCAATAAAACAAAAAAACTAACTTTGTTACGTTAAAACTAAATTACCGGTAACTTGCAATTTGCAAAAAGAACTTTTATGTAACACAAAAGGGTTTCCACATAATTAAAACACATTTATAAAACATAACAAACTATAATAAAATAATAAAAAAAAAATAATAAGGATAAATATAAAAAAAATGCAAACATACGATAATGCGTATCAGCAAAAAAAAATACAAATGCTTAAAAGGCGACAGGATGTCTGACCAGAAATCTGCTTTTACGCCAGTCTAAATGGTTTAACCTATAAATATATAATTCGTGGATAATATACCCACACTACAATAGGGTCAATTGCCCTTTAACACTAAAATAAATAACAAAGTGTGAAGGCGGAGCGTCAAAACTACAATTAGTTACACTAAATAAATTTAAAACAACTTAATTTACCAAAAAAAAATACGACACCGCTTCCAAACTTTCATCAACACAAAAAAAAATAATTCGCAACACAAAAATGTTGAAATATTCAATAAAAAAAACAATATTATTTTACCTTAAGGTCTAGAATTACGTCTCCTGTGTTACAACAATGAAAGCGAACCAGATGATCGGTTATTGCTATAACGGAAATGAAATCTTCCTGGTCTGGCAAATGATGAATAAAATGTTGACTATTGTTCTATGATACACAAACGATCCCTTGATTGAGTCGCGTTAAAATGTTACTGCATAAATTCAAAACTTCTTTTAAAATAATAATAATTTGAGCGTTCAAACTTGCTTGTTAACTTAAATCTTGTAACTGGTTTTATTTCCACTAATAATCCAAAATGTTAATAATTTGTTTTAAATAACTATAACTTTTAATATATTGCGAAAGTTTCTTTATCTTAAACACGCTTTGTACGGTAAATAAGCTGCACTCAAGAACGTTGACTTTAAATAAATCCGCAAATGCGAGAAAAATCAAAGAGGTCACTGAAGCACTAATACAACACGACGATGTCCTCTAGGTAACTTTACGAAAGATCGAAATCGGCACTAGGTATAATCCTCTGGTGATGAACAATTTTGATAAAATCCTTTCAGGTCTTCTTCAGAAGTAGCTAAACTACCCTTACTACACAAAAATACGTTCGTTAAACACCACAAGGTCCAAAATATCAACGTTCTAAACCACCCCTTAAAGCGTAACAAGCGGCACCGTACTAGTACACGAGAGCGCAGTCAATTTCAGACTCAAACAGATTATTCACAAAAATCCATCTTTGATTTTTGAATCCCACTACTCATAAAAAATCTTATCTAAGTTAATTCCACCAATTAAAAAAAACGGAAGGGGAAGATTTAATACCCCAATACATAAATTTCGTTTTCGTCCGTAAGGACTCGGTAATTTTCAAAAGTTCAAACGTCAGCAGGCTTAACGCGAAAATATCTCTATGTTTCCCTTAAAGTACGAACAATAAGGCCCACATGCAATCTCTATGATTCAAAACCAGCATATTCACTATTACACTGAACAACTATACTTAAGCGTCTTTATGTCGCCAACATGACATCATACACATATAAATCTACACTATTTATTTAAATTACTTGACTTTCTATTATATTTTACCGAAATCAAACGAAATGAACGTTATTTACACTTAATACAACTATTTACAAATAAGCGTTAATCAAACTTCTATAAACGAGGAATAATAAGGAAAAACAACCTAAATTACAAAATAAAATAATTCACAAACTAAGAATCTAAAGCTCGCCATACACCTACCATCCCTAAAGGTCGCTACACACGTTAAACAAATTCATCTATAAAACTAAACTTGACAACAAAAAAAAATATGTATATACGGAATCTAACTAAGTACATAGAACTACAAACAAAATTACCCAATACGTATACAGGGTGTTCAAAATACCCTGACAAGTCCTTAAAACTACCTATAATGTCTTTTACAAATAATGAAGCTGTTGATATGATTGCGGTATATTTTGAATGTCTTCAAAATGTGGCATTGGCTAAGAGAGTATACTCAGCTCGATATCCAGATCGTCGTCTACGCTATGCGAGAATTTTTCCGCGTTTAGTGCAAACTTTGCATAATAGTGGAAGCTTTCGACCAAAGTTGCAAAGAGACTCGCCTAGAAGAATGGAAGACAATATTCTTATTGTCTTAGCATACATGTCATTGTACTAAAGCAATGTCTCTCCCGTTGGATATGTCACGAACTACTATTCAAAACATTTTAAAGGGTCACAGATAAGTTCATATGAGTTTACTGAAAATACTACCTTACATGTTTCACAATGTGTTTGTAATTTCAAATTTGTAGAACGCACCCCTATCATATGGTTTTACATCAAGCCTTACATTGCGAATACTTTGACCGACGGATAGATTATTGTCATTGGATGTTGGGCATGATCAGGGAAAATACAGGTTTTTTACCCGAAATTATTTGGACGGATGAGGCCACTTTTAAAAGTGATAGAAACATTAATTTGCATAATATGCATTATTGGTCTGACAGCAATCCTCACTGGTTGCACGAGGTCCAACTTCAAGGTCGTTGGAGTGTTAATGTGTGGTGTGGCATCCTGGACGGAACTATTATAGGTCCGTATTTCTTTGATTAACCACTAAATGGTGCCGTGTTTCTTGATTTTCTGGTAAACCAATTGCCTATTTTATTAGACGATGTGCCCTTGCAATTACGGCAAAATACGTTTTTACAAGTAGATGGTTGCCCAGCACATTTTTCAGTAAATGTGCGAGAACACTTAAATTTAATACATTACCATATGTAATGCACCTCTGGTAATACGTTAAATTTAGATGTTCTCGAAAATGTGCGAGAACACTTAAATTTAATATATTGCCAGAGGTGCATTGGACGAGGAAGTCTATTTGTTTGGTCACACCGATTCGCAGACTTAACCTGTTTGGACTTTTGTCTAGGGGGTCGGTTAAAAGATATTATTTACGAAACTCCACCAACAACCAGAGACGACATAAAAGTACGAATTCGAGACGCCATCTGTAGCCTGTCAAAAGCAGAAGTTGAAGCTGCTGTAATGTCTACGCATGAGCGGCTCCAACAATGTGTCGAGGTCGATGGGAGACAATTCGAGCATTTAAGTAGGCGTTAAGTGGGTACTTAACGCCTACTTAATGCCTACTTAAGGAGGCATTATTGCACAATCGGTCCTTTTTAGGGCCATAAATAAAATTAATAAAAAGAATTCCTCAAATTTGGAATAACACCTTTCAAGAATAAATATCTTATTATTACATTTAATTTTTGAAATTATGAAAACTTTTATTATTTAAAAATTGTAAAATGATAAAATGTTTCATTGAATCTTGAAAAAAGACAAATACATAAGAATAAATACCGGTGTAACATAGACTTTTTCAAATTTTATAATAACTAAATTTTCTCTCTTCGATATTTTAGGGTAGGAGTAAGATATCGAAATGAAGTTTTCACTAACCTATTTAGGGATGATTTGATATAATTTTTATGAAAAAAAGTCATATTGTTGCATTTAATTTTTTTAGAGAATTTTGCAATTCTCTGATATTATATCAAATAACGTGCTCTAACAGAATCACTAAAAATTAGACATATTACAGGTAAGATGGATTTGATGGAGCAATAAATGCTCTTTCCAACGAGACTAAGTTTATTAAAATCAGTTCAGTCGTTTAGGAGTTACAGCTGTTTATTTAAAAAATCATTGAATCACCCCCCACCACTTTATTTTAATAAATACGTCAAACAAAAATTACTCGAATAAAGCTGAGCTTTAAAAAGCATATAATTTTTTGGTACATTTACTAGGTGAATTTCAGTAAAAAATCACTTTAAAAGTTTAGAATGGCGGTTACGTCCCCTGACGGTCATCTTGCAAATTTGAAAATATTTTTTTTGCCACTTTAGTAATAACATTTTTACCCCAACTCTACGACGAATAGTTTCCGAGAAAGCACTTTGCATTCTTATCTGGCCACCCGTACAATGTTCCGGAAATAATTCGGAGCTATTTACACTTGAATTTAGCCAGGTTTCAGTTAAGCATATAATAGTATACGGACGAACAGTAACTTCATTTAAAAATGGTCGCATTTTAGTGTTAAGACCGCGAACATTTTGATGGTAGCAGCTTAAAGCGAGACTTAGTCTTTTGTGTTATTAATGAAAACAATTTTGGGAACACCTTCAACGTATTTAATAGTAATATTTTTCCCCACTTTGCTGCCTTTAAAGAGGAATAGCGTATGTGGGAACTTGATGTGGTAATGGGAGAAACTATAAAACCGTTATATAATATCCGCAGAACAAGATGACAGTTCTTCCAAATCGGATGAAGATGATAAAGACTGATTATAGGTTACCTATCGCATTTGTTTCCAAAACCTACGTTTTTGACAATATTAAATGCAAAAAATCAATGTAAACTACGTTTATAATTATTTTATGTGTTTAATACTTTCACATCTTTCAATTGTTTGATAATTGATCTATACACTGAAATCCCAACCGTAGGTCTATCAGTTGTCTGGTCTTTAGGCTTAAGTCGAATTTTAAAGGGTCGTCTTTTGTTACCGTCATTATTTTCACACAATATATTGCAAGCGACACATTTACAGCACCTTCTTTGAAACTAGCTCGGTTTGCTACTGATTTCTATTTGCCGCGTCCATGCAAAAAAACTACACTATTTCACTAATAACATGATTTATTACTCTCTGATATTCTGGGATGTAGTTTAGTAATAGTTCCTTTCATGAAAATTTTCAAATATTTTAATTTTTAGTTATCTTTATTATGCAAACGGGAGATTTGAAAATTGTTTTTAACATCTGGATGTCTATTAACCTCTATCTGACATGACTGACGCTTTAAAACGTCTGTTTGACATATATTATTGCTTTTATTTTACGATGTTGCATATTTTCGCTATAAACGTATTAAAAATAGGTTGCATAATAAAAATATTATTATTAAAAGTATTTCATTTCTTTTAATATCTTACAACGGCCTCAGCGTGTTAATCACCAGATGGCAATAATTCAGGCGGTTATATTTAGAAAAATTGAAGAAATCCGGACCTAATATGTGCTAAATCATAATCTGGTCGAAAACAAAGAATTCAGTATGGTACATCCTATTTATCCATTTTTTCACACAATTGGAAATATTTAGGTGTTTACGTGCAATTTTCTCAAATAACTGATTAATTCAATCCTTTTTGGACCTAAATCTAAATTTAGCATAAAACTTTTAATTTTTAATATTACTTTAACTAAGTTTACTGTAGTCCTTTTGACGTGTTATTCTCTATAAAGTAATGAAAGCTTTTTAGGTTAAAATTGTAATCATAACTTTTAATCAGTTTAAAACTTTTCTCAATTCTAGTTACTAATTACAACACGGCAAAAATGTAAATATTTAGAAATGTATAACTCAAACAGTTATTTGAGGTGTTCAAAAATGTCGTTTGATGTACAATCTACAATGTTTACTAAGCGGTTTGAAACCGTAAATTGATGCGAATCAAGTTTCAGTACTGTGTTATGTGAAAGCTTGAGTTTGCTAAGCACAACTTAAGTTTTCGTTAAATCAATAGTTAGTAAGTACGTAAATTCCAAATATTGATGTATTTTGCATTGTATAATTGAGGTAATACATACTCCAAAATTAAAGTAAAACTCAAAAATATCGTTCAATACAGAAAATGTCTAGATTCGAAATTTAATTTATCAACGGTGCAGCCAGCGAACTGTGCAAAATGCGAATGCACAGCGGAATAACTAATTATAAACCATAATTTAACAGGATAAGGTTTAATATATAATTACCATTCCTGTCATGTTCATCTATTAGATTATTGCAAAAACAAAATTCCTATTCTGTAGTTTAACAATTTGGCATGACTTTCTCCTTTAAACAAAATTTTTGATGCCTAAAAGTTTTCGAAAGCTTTCAAGAAAGTATAACTTCGATTATGAATACCATTATGAACGCTTTTAGGAAAATGCAAACACTCTCTTGTTTCTATAATAAATTTTCATGCAAGCACATTCGTGCTTTCATAATTTTATTAATTGCTTTTTAATTAAGTTTTGTTATTGTATTCAGTTCAGGATTTCTACAAAACGCTAGAAACGTTTACTTAAAATTTTATATTAATTACATGGTGATATCATTGTTTACTGGCAATTGAAAACTTTTCTAAAAGAAATACTCTAAATAAAGGGACGAATACGGCAGATTATTCCTGTTATATCACATTCATTTCTGTTTTACTGAAAATGTTAATATACGTTCATCGATTTTTGGACCAGATCAAATTCCTGATACACTTGTTTGTTTCTTGATGATTAATTTCACTCTGACAATTAATAGATCTCTGACATATTTCAGTAAAATGATACACCCCAGTATTTTTCCATCTGAACACATTGGCTAATCTCAAGGTCTTAAACCTTAACAATCAAGTACATATAGTGTCTACTACAAATTTGTACATATACTATTAGGGTTTCCACCTGGGTAATTGTAATTTTTTTAGCTATTAATGGTTTATGAATAGCTACGTACAGGGTGGGTGGGATTCGAGTAAACTGTAGGTAAAGTATAGATGGAATAGAGTCATATAAAAACTAATATAGATGTCATGGGACCAAAGGATACCTTCTATGATTTGCTTTATATTTGTTTTCATTTGTTCGCTATTCGTGAATTGTCATTTCCTATTCCTAAAATTTGTTATAAGGCGTTTATTGGCGAGACAGAGAAATAATACTGAAGACATTATTTACGTAATTTTTAACGCAAATTACAATGGTAAAGTTAAAAATGAAACATAATGGAGGTTTATGTCGTAAATTTATATTTTTTGTATGGAAACCATAGAAAAGTTTGTTTCTTGTGCTTTTCAAAAATGTTAATGCAATAATATTGTTCTTAACACCTAAAAAGTGACAGAATAAATAATGCAGTAATTTAAATTCAAATAGCTTTATTCTAACAACTAGCTAATTAATCCAAAAAATTATTTTGACGTTCATACATTTCTTTTTCGAAGCAAGCACGCACGCACGCAAGCAACGCATACAACAATCACCATAATAATCTACACAACCACACACACATCACGTGTATAAGTGTGTATATATATATATATATTATATATATATATATATATATATAATATATATATGATATATGATACAGGGTGTCTCAAAACATGTTGCCAAACTTTAGTTATAAAGGCCGATGAATTAAGTACTTTTGCCTTATAAACGATGTACGGAAATGAGTCTACGCACTAACGAACGAAGTGTTAAAAAATTGCAGAATGTTCGCATTTACGACTTTTGTATATTTTTATATTTATTAAATAAGAAAACAAAAACATTATATTAGTTGTTCAAAATTGCGGCCATCGACACGATTTTGGTTGCTCCAAATATGAGTATTGCGGTCTTTGAAGTAACTGTTCTAGTAAAAAAGCTTCATTGATAAGCTTTTTAAATTTTGTTTTTCTTCCATCTCCACTGATCGAGTCGTTCTTTGCTGACTTGTGCCTACATTTTGTTTAAAATTTTTTGCCATTTCCTCAAAACTGAAATGTTTCTAGCAAAGAACTTTTCTTCAATTATCAAAAATTGTTCAAATTTTGAATGATGTTTTGAATGTCACTTTGATTTTGTAAATTTCAAATAGTTGTTATTTTAAAGTGATAATTTAAGTAAAGAAGAATTCTTTACTATGGAACATTTTAGTTTTGAGGAAATGGCTGATATGCATCTGATTTATGGAGAAGCAAGCTGCAATAGCAGGAAGCAGCACGGATATACGCTGGTCGGTTTCAATCGTCGCCATCCATCTGCAGATTATTCGTTTCATTACACCTTCGTTTAAGAGAAAAGGAAATTTTAAACGAAATGGAGGTAGGTCAGCAAAGAACGGCTCGTTCGGTGGAGATGGAAGAAGAAGTATTGCGACGAGTGGAAGAAAACCTCCACTAGTGTGCGAGCAATAGCAAATCAAACTGGAAATACAAGGGCATCAGTATGGCGTGACTTCATGAACAATTGTATACCCTTATCATCTTCAAAAGTACAAGTTTGACCCAACGGGATTACGGTCCAAGAGTAAACTTTGTCGCTGGTATTTGGAAAATGCGCTGACAGTTCGATTTTAGCTCAGTTATTCTATTTAGCGATGAAGCTTGCTTTACTAGAGAAGGTTACTTCAATAGCCGTAATAGTCACATTTGAGCGACCAAAATCCTCATGGAACATTTCAGAAGTCTAACCAGTATCAGTTCTCTATTAACGTGTGGTGGCATAGAGATTAATATTGCCGTACTATTACCTCCACTTTAAATGGTCAAATCCTAACATTCTACAAGAAGTTCTCCTTTCTTAAAAGTTCCATGAAAATTAAAGTGGTACAGAGGAGCTCTCCAAATTTTATTAATCGGGACACACTTTATAACCCCCTAAAGTTTAACATGTTTTGAGACACCCTGTATATATATATATATATATATATATATATATATATATATATATATATAGGTGTCCAGAAACTCGACAAACTTTGTAGTGATTCTAGACCCAAAAATAAGAAAAAGTTCATATAAACCCAGGTCCGAAACGCTTCGTTTAGGACCTACAGTGTGAAAAAATTTTATTTTCCTCGGTTTTATGGCGATATTTTGCGAACAAATTTGAATGTGGTCCTGAAATTTGTAGCACGGAGGTTTTTGTGGTCGAGAAACCTAAATATTTTATTGATTTTGATGCTGCCTGCAGAGGGCGCCATCTACAGTGGTAGCTAAAAGTTAATTGGCCTTAACTTTTTACCACTCAGTATATTGACGTTCCGAATTAGATTGTTAGTTTTCAGTTCTAAGCAAAAGGTATACTGTCGATGCTCTCAGATCAACCGTTTTCGAGATATTGGTTGATGAACAGTTCAATTTAATTCATAATCCTTAGCTAATTGGAATTAAAATCAAAGTAACGTATGTTTGCATTTTATTTTAACTTGAATTTAAGAACGAAAATGAAGAAATAAATAATAAACTAAAAAAGAAATGTTACAAAAGGTGTTCCAATGATGACCATTTGTTTCGATACATAATCTCACTCGTTTTGATAATGAGCGTGAATTAACATATTCTCCATTATTTCTGAAGGTATCGCAGGCATCTAGTGGTATGCTAAAAGTTAATTAGCCTTAACTTTTTAACACTGTATTGACGTTCCGTTTGAATTAGTTTGTTTCCTTTTCAGTTCTAGGCAAAGGTATACTTGGTCGATGCCTCTCAGATCAACCGTTTTCGAGGTATTGGTTGATGAACAGTTTAATTTATTTAACCATATTGAATCTCTTGCCATTTTAGCAGGCTTTGACTAAAACAAATGACAAGTTGTTGCTTAGATACAAAATGTATTTATGACATTTGTTGTTACTTTGTTGATACAGCGTCCCAAATTTCATAAACGAGGAAAATAAAATTTTTCAACTGTAGGTCCTAAACATGTTTCCGGACCTGGGTTTATATGAACTTTTTTCTTATTTTGGGTCTAGAATCACTAAAGTTTGTCCATTACACTGATACAGTGGCGCATTATACAAAGTCCCATATCTCCTTTATTTAAAGAGACACAAAGAAAATAAATACAAAAGTTGTAAGATATGTTCTGATGCATATTCCAAAATATTTTTAATTATACAGGGTAAATCATAAAAGCTTAAAGTAATTTTAAATTTTTTAAAATAAAAACCCTATATATTACATATTTAGATTCTACATACAATTTTAGACATATTTATGTATAACGCATACCTAAGTCTAACTGTTTGACAAATTTCAAATTTTTGTCAAAATGACGTTTGCAGGCAAAGCATAGGTGGAAATCTTTTCAAATGAAGCCTTTATCAAGTAGTTATGGTTGGTTTCTTGAAATGGGGAATACTCTAATGGGCTGTATTGATATTTTGTAATACATTCATCAGGTGATCAAAATGGACAATAAGTAGATTCAAAACCTATAAAGTCATTTTTTAAATGGAAACTCTATTTTTTAATTCTATCTTATTTAGCATTAAAAATAAGTGACTTTACAAAGTATATTCAAAAATTGTATTTTTAAATAATGACAATTTAACATTTTTATTGTAAAGTATACGGCTTTCAAGTTTTGTTGTTAGTTGGCCGTGACGGCGAAGCTGATATAAAATAATAGAGATCATCATTATTTATTGTTAGTTGACAATTTGTTGATTGGTATTTTAGCAAATTGATTTAAAACTTGAATTAGAATTGTAAATAATAATTTTCAAGCCGAGATGGTTGATATGATTTTGTTTTGGGAGCTAGTGATAAGAATACGCTTAGCAAGAAGACTATCAACAACGGTTTTCAGAGACGCAACCTGAAAGAAGGGCATTTGAAAAGCTTTTGATATATATATATATATATATATATATATATATATATATATATAACTGTACTAGAAAAAACGAATCTTGTTTAACGGAACGCTTTCATATGGATTTCACTTTTATTTTCTAAGACAGAGTAAACTGAAATTATATCTGCAAACTACAATTATATCAAAACATAAAAGAATAACGAATTTTAAATATCAACTAAAATATCAATTACACGTGGTTGCATAACAACTTAAATCGAAGTAACCTTTGTTAAAAAAAAATGTAGTTATGAGTGACACTTGCAGTTAGTTGTTCGTTTACAATACGTTAAGTGATATTTTAGGAAAATTGAGTTAATTGTTCTTCATAACGGCACCTCATTTAACAAAGTCTGATTTGGAGTTAATTGAAATGTCTTATCGTGAAAAAATTGGCAGAAAAGAATGGCAGAGTTTCAGGAACCGATGGCTACCTTCTATAAATCGCGCTATTCGACGACTTAGAAACTGGATCCGTTTACAGGAAACCCGGAAGTGGAAGACTCGTAATGCTAAGTAATGAAAATTCAGAAGTTGTACGTGAATTATCATTGTCACAGGAACATCCACCAGGGACCCATTCGTCTCAGCTCGGATAGACTGGCTAAGAATCGGTCGCATATCGTACAAGTTATTCAAAGACGTGTAGGTATTAAATATTGCAAAGGTTACACCGAAATTCATTTACGCAGAAGTCTAACCAGTATCAGTTCTCTATTAACGTGTGGGCTGGCATAGTAGGAGATTATATTATTGGACCGTACCTATTACCTCCACGTTTAAATGGTCAAATCTACCTAACATTCCTACAAGAAGTTCTCCTGAGTTGCTTGAAAATGTTCCATTGGACATTCGTCGTAGAATGTGGTATCAGCACGACGGAGCTCCGGCGCATTTTACTCGCAACGTGCGGGACCACCTAACTTTACAATTTCCTGAGAGGTGGATTGGACGAGGTGGACCTGTTAACTGGCCAGCCTGAAGCCCAGATCTGACACCTGTCGATTTTTTCTTCTGAAGTTACCTCAAATCATTAGTGTATGAAACACCTGTAACTACAGAAGAAGAATTGATTGAAGGGTAATGGCTGCGAGTCAAGTTGTTCAGGAAGATCCGCACATCCTTTATCGAGTTCGCCAATCAATGGTTCGACGTACGACCGCATGTCAGCAAGTCGATGGCCGCAATTTTGAACAACTAATATAATGTTTTATTGTTTTTCTTATTTAATAAATATTAAAAATACAAAAGTCGTAAATGCGAACATTCTGCAATTTTTAACACTTCTTCGTCTAGTGCCTTAACGACTCATTTCCGGACATACGTTTATAAGGCAAAAGTACTTAATTCATCGGCCTTTATAACCCCTAAAGTTTAAACATGTTTCTGAGACACCCTGTATATATATATATATATATATATATATATATATATATATATATATATATTATGTCCAGAAACTCGGACAAACTTTGCTAGTGATTCTAGACCCAAAAATAAGAAAAAGTTCATAAACCCAGGTCCGAAACGCTTCGTTTAGGACCTACAGGTGTGAAAAATTTTATTTTCCTCGGTTTTATGGCGATATTTTGCGAACAAATTTGAATATGGTCCTGAAATTTGGAGCACGGCGGTTTTTGTGGTCGAGAAACTTAAATATTTTATTGATTTTGATGCTGCCTGCAGAGGACGCCATCTACAGTGGTATGCTAAAAGTTAATTGGCCTTAACTTATTTACCACCCAGTATATTGACGTTCCGTTTGAATTAGTTTGTTCCCTTTTCTCTCAGATCAACCGTTTTCGAGGTATTGGTTGATGAACAATTTAGTTTATTGAACCAGCTATTGAATCTCTTGCCAGTTTAGCAGGCTTTGACTAAAACAAAATCACAAGTTGTTGCTTAGATACACAAATGTATTTATGACATTTGTTGTTACTCTTGTTGATACAGCGTCCCAAATTTTAAATTAACATAAAACCGAGGAAAATAAAATTTTTTCACACCCTGTAGGTCCTAAACGAAGCGTTTCCAGACCTGGGTTTATATGAATCTTTTCTTATTTTTGGGTCTAGAATCACTACGCAAAGTTTGTCCGTAGAGTTTTGGACATATATATATATATATATATATATATATATATATATATATATATATATATATATATATATATATATATATATATATATATATATATATATATATATATATATATATATATATATATATATATATATATGTATACTGGTAGCTAGAAAAACGAATCCTGCTTAAGTTCACATATTTGGAACGCTTTCAGATAAGGATTTCACTTTTTATTTTCTAAGACAGAGTGAACTGAAAATTATATCTGCCAAACTGCATTTATATCAAAACATAAAGAATAACGAATTTTTAAATATCAACTAAAAATATCAATTACACGTGGTGTCTGCATAAGCAACTTAAATCGAAGTAACCTTTTGTTAAAAAAAATGTAGTTATGAGTGACACTTGCAGTTAGTTGTTCGTTTACAATACGTTAAGTGATATTTCGGGCAAATTGAGTTAATTTTTCTTCATAATAGCACCTCATTTAACAAAGTCTGATTTGGACTTAATTGAAATGTCTTATCGCGAAAAAATTGGCGCAGAGAAAGAATGGCGGGAGAGTTTCCAGAGAAACGATGGCTACCTTCTGGCATAAATCGCGCTATTCGACGACTTGAGAAAAGTGGATCCGTTTACAGGAAACCCGGAAGTGGAAGACTCGTAATTGCTACAAGTAATGAAAATTCAGAAGTTGTACGTGAATTATCATTGTCACAGGAACATCCACCAGGGACCCATTCGTCTCAGCGTCGGATAGCAGCCTGGCTAAGAATCGGTCGCATATCTGTACAAGTTATTCAAAGACGTGTAGGTATTAAATATTGCAAAAGGTTACACACCCCAGAAATTACACTTTACGCAAAAATCCGTCAGTCCAAGAAGTTTTCGTTTATCCAGGAGGTTTTCGAATGGTGCCTAAAACGCTTAATTTTTCAAGACGAAAAGGATTTTACCCTACGAGTCCCTCAAAACACATAAAATAATAGGGTTTATTCGCAACCAAGAAGAACGCTATTGAACCAGAACGTTTGTACCATAGAAAGTCGCGGTTTTCTAAGAAACTGATGGCATCATGCGTAATATCCTAGAATGGAAAAAGTAGCCTATTTTTCACTGATCCTCAGTTAACAAAAACCAAACGCAGATAGCTACATACGGCATTCACGTGACGAGTTATTACCAGAAATGCATCCAGTATACCCGAATAAAGATTACATTTTTATCCAGCACAGTGCTCCATCCCAAAGAGCAGCAAGGACACAACAGTTCTTAGAAGAAACCATCACATGTTTCATTCGGGCAAACCAATGGCCGCCTAATTCTCCGAACTGTAATCCTTTAGACTACTCAGTATGGTATGCATTGCAAGAAAAAGTGTATGCTCAAAGACACGAACCATTTGTAAAACTTAGACGATCTTCGCCGACGATTAGAAGAAGTGTGGCTAGAGGAGCAATTTTACAATTTAAACATAGACTAAGAACTGTACATTTGCAAAATGGCAATTGCGTCCCATACAACACGTTTATAAGTGGGATATACCATACAAGACGTTTATTGGTAAAATTTTGAAGAATGTCACTAACGTATAATTGATATTTTGTAATTTGGCAGGGATAGCTTTTAGTTCACTATGTCTTAGAAAATAAAAACTGAGATCCATATCCGAAAGCGTTCCAAAGATGTACGAACTTAAGCAGGATTCGTCTAATCATCCGGTGCATATATATATATATATATATATATATATATATATATATATATATATATATATATATATATATATATATATACTTGTTAGACCCCAACCTCGTTGACAAATCCGGCTGCCGGTCTGTGAATGTTTTCATTTACAAACACATTGCTGGAGGTATACTGATGTTCCAAAAAATTTTTGGACTAGGCTTGTAAAGTCGGTAATTTGGTCATTTAAACACATACTTAGTGCAAGGCTCAACTACCTAGGTGGCGTAGCTGCTTCAAGTGTATATAGCATATACTTTACTTTATTTATACGACGATATCAGACCAAAAAACTGACCACATTGCTCAATATTGAAAACCATATCGTGTTTGTTATTTCCAAGAAATTGTACATAAAAATCTCATGCGTAAGTTCACTTTTAAATATTGGGATTCGACTAATATAAAAAAAAACTAATATTAAAATTTAAATAAATAATTTATTACTTTTATACTCTTATGTATGAAAAGATTAATACACTGGTAAAACGTCTTTTTATAATTAGAGATAATACTAAAATAAATAGTTGATTCTAGTTAAATATTCATCATGCTAACAATCTGAAATAATATATAAAATAAAATTTAATATCTGAATATTATAAAAATATGGATGATTTTAAACCAAATAAAAATAGATTCGAAAAAAATACAGCAATACGAAATTATTTTATTTGACACGGTATGTATTGTAAATCAGAGTTTTAATCCTTATCCAATCGTTTTTCTTAAAAGTCTTATGTTTGTTTATAAATTTAAGAACTTCACTCTTTTTAGGGACAACTTTACGCTTTATATTACTTTTGAATGCCTTCAATACAATTTCCTTATCTACAGGATTCCACTTTACTCTGCCCTTACTAACAGTTGCTTTACCTTTCCAGTTTTTATCCTTTACTTTCTTCTGTTTCTCTGTACCGATTCCTTCTTCTAATATGTTTTCGTTTCGATGTAAGTGATGAAATATCTGCTTGAGTTCGTAAAAATTATTTATTATTATTTAAAGTATATTATATTTTTTACCATAAAGATGCATTTGAATTCTTACACCAACTATGTTTTATAAAAATTTCTTTTTAATTTTAGTTGAAGGATTCTTAGAATGTTGGCTGTAACTAATTAATGTCAAACCATGATCTAATAAAATGTAGGTATTGGATTTTATTTTTAAGATTTTAAACTGTTTTGTAATTAACGGAGTTTGATAATAAAATTATTTTTCTTACTGAATATGGTTTTCAATAAATTCTGTTTTACGTATGATACTCATTTAATAATTTTTAATGTTACCTGTTATACTAGGTTCCTGAATATTATCGCCCATTTCTTCTATAAACAGTCGTCATCCAGAATAACTTCATCAAGGCTTTTACCTTTGAATTCAACACCTTTCCCACTTTCTATCAGAAGTAATAGTTTAGCAACTTTTGCAATCTGATATGTGTACATACTTTTCCTTTTTTTTGTTACCTATAAAACTCGAAGTGGATCTTTTCTGTATGGCCCATGAATTTGGCTACATGATGAAGTTCGTCTTTATCAAAATTCAAAAGCTGTAATACTGCAGCAATTTGTTTGCGGAATCTGGTACTCGTTAGAAGATCAGGTCGCTTTGCACTAGATTCAGAAGATAACTTTTAAACTACAGAATAACCACTTAACTATCTTGTTGAACCGGAAATGGCAACCAAATACTTATTTTCTTTTGCTACAAGATTGGTAGTTCGACGTATATGTATTATAAGACCAGCAAACTTTTGGGTAGTTTTGGAAAATAAAATGGGAACAGGTTTTGATCCCTTACCAAACACTACTACTCCTTTAAACATTTTGTTTAAAGATTGCTCTAACTCTGAAAGACATGACAACATTTCAGCCTGCTTAGTTGCTTCAGGTGGTCGTTGGTAACTGTAAATATCTAAAAACTGGGCCTCTCCAATTCTTTTTCTATTGAAAAATAACAGAAGTGCTAAAGCACATTTTACCAAAGTATTATAATTAGCTTCAATATGTTCATTATTTCTTAAACATTCGTATGCTGAACTCGCTAAGGATGAAGTACATTTATTAAACAGAGATACATTTTCTGCAGTCGGTAAAAGTTTAGGATTTTCGAACTTCTTTTCACTAAGAACTTTGTGGGCGAGACTTACAACGTCATTGTACCAATGTGATGCTATTATTTCATGCAAATCGGATATCTGTTTTCTTCTGGTATCTGAATTTTCAATAGCTACAATGACAGCATTTTTTTGTGGTTATTGCCTTTTAGTAATTTGACACATTAACTTTAGTTCTGTGCCCAGCTGTAGTGCTACAGACGGACTTGTGAATGTTAAAGAACTAGGATCATATCCTGCAATTAGTTTTCCCGCAGAGAGTATATAGTTGTAAAATTCTGGTTTTAACATGTCGATAAAATTATTGAAATTTGTCGTTTCCCTTAAAGATAGCAAAAGTTTAGCCATTTTACGCATTTTTTGACTCATTACTGAATACATTTGTCGTCTTTTGTGTTTACCTAAAAGAAATTCACCGTAAAGGCAAATTAAAGACTCACTTTTGCCACCAGGCTTATAATCATAATTACATACAACGTTTTAAATTTACCTCAAATTAAATATAACTAAATAATATTTCCCCACATTAGTATAAGTCGCCAAATAATTCCCTCATCTTAATAAATTCATTAATAAATTAAATATTATAGACATTCCAATATGTATATATACTTGTTAGACCCCAACCTCGTTGACAAATCCGGCTGCCGGTCTGTGAATGTTTTCATTTACAAACACATTGCTGGAGGTATACTGATGTTCCAAAAAATTTTTGGACTAGGCTTGTAAAGTCGATAATTTGTTCATTTAAACACACCCTTAGTGCAAGGCTCAACTACCTAGGTGGCATAGCTGCTTCAAGTGTATATAGCATATACTTTACTTTATTTATACGACGATATCAGACCAAAAAACTGACCACATTGCTCAATATTGAAAACCATATCGTCTTTGTTATTTCCAAGAAACTGTACATAAAAATTTCATGCGTAAGTTCACTTTTAAATATTGGGATTCGACTAATATAAAAAAAAACTAATATTAAAATTTAAATAAATAATTTATTACTCTTATACTCTTATGTATGAAAAAATTAATACACTGGTAAAAACGTCTTTTTATAATTAGAGATAATACTAAAATAAATAGTTGATTCTAGTTAAATATTCATCATGCTAACAATCTGAAATAATATAAAAAATAAAATTTAACATCAGAATATTATAAAAATATGGATGATTTTAAACCAAATAAAAATAGATTCGAAAAAAATACAGCAATACGAAATTATATTATTTGACACGGTATGTATTGTAAATCAGAGTTTTAATCCTTATCCAATCGTTTTTCTTAAAAGTTTTATGTTTGTTTATAAATTTAAGAACTTCGCTCTTTTTAGGGACAACTTTACGCTTTATATTACTTTTGAATGCCTTCAATACAATTTCCTTATCTACAGGGTTCCACTTTACTCTGCCCTTACTAACAGTTGCTTTACCTTTCCAGTTTTTATCCTTTACTTTCTTCTGTTTCTCTGTACCGATTCCTCCTTCTAATATGTTTTCGATTCGATCAGATGTAAGTGATGAAATTTCTGCTTGAGTTCTTAAAAATTATTTATTATTATTTAAAATATATTATATTTGTTACCATAAAGATGCATTTGAATTCTTACACCAACTATTTTTTATAAAAATTTCTTTTTAATTTAGTTGAAGTATTCTTAGAATGTTGGTTGTAACTAATTAATATCAAACCATGATCTAATAAAATGTAGGTATTGGATTTTATTTTTAAGATTTTAAATTGTTTTGTAATTAACGGAGTTTGATAATAACATTATTTTTATTACTGAATATGGTCTTCAATAAATTCTGTTTTACGTATGATACTCATTTAATAATTTTTAATGTTACCTGTTGTACTAGGTTCCTGAACATTATCGCCCATTTCTTCTATAAAACTCCAAGTGGATCTTTTCTGTATAGCCCATGAATTTGGCTACTTGATGAAGTTCGTCTTTATCAAAATTCAAAAGCTGTAATATTGCAGCAATTTGTTTGCGGAATCTGGTACTCGTTAGAAGATCAGGTCGCTTTGCACCAGATTCAGAAGATAACTTTTAAACTACAGAATAACCACTTAACCATCTTGTTGAACCGGAAATGGCAAACAAATACTTATTTTCTTTTGCTGCAAGATTGGTAGATCGACGTATATGGATTATAAGACCAGCAAAATTTTGGGTATTTTTGGAAAATAAAATGGATTTTGATTCCATACCAAACACTACTACTCCTTTCAACATTTTGCTTAAAGATTGCCCTAACTCTGAAAGACATGACAACATTTCAGCCTGATTAGTTGCTTCAGGTGGGAGTTCGTGGGCGTCAATATCTAAAAACTGGACCTCACCAATTCTTTTTCTATTGAACAATAACAGAAGTGCTAAAGCACATTTTACCAAAGTATTATAATTAGCTTCAATATGTTCATTATTTCTTAAACATTCGTATGCTGAACTCGCTAAGAATGAAGTACATTTATTAAACAGAGATACATCTTCTGCAGTCGGTAAAAGTTTAGGATTTTCGAACTTCTTTTCACTAAGAACTCTGTGGGCGAGACTTACAACGTCATTGTACCAATGTGATGCTATTATTTCATGCAAATCGGATATCTGTTTTCTTCTGGTATCTGAATTTTCAATAGCTACAATGACAGCATTTTTTTGTGGTTATTGCCTTTTAGTAATTTGGCACATTAACTTTAGTTCTGTGCCCAGCTGTAGTGCTACAGACGGACTTGTGAATGTTAAAAAACTAGGATCATATCCTGCAATTAGTTTTCCCGCAGAGAGTATAGTTGTAAAATTCTGGTTTTAACATGTCGGTAAAATTATTGAAATTTGTCGTTGCCCTTAAAGATAGCAGAAGTTTAGCCATTTTACGCATTTTTTGACTCATTACTGAATACATTTGTCGTCTTTTGTGTTTACCTGAAAGAAATTCACCTTAAAGGCAAATTAAAGACTCACTTTTGCCACCAGGCCAACACTGTCCGCCCTGACTGTTTTAAAAACTTCGGAAACTGGGCTTTGCGCCAGATAATTTCCTAAATAACCGGTGCTTATTAGAAATGTTTGAGCATCAGTACGATGTCCAAATCGCTTTGGTAATTTGTCTGAATGAGCCTTGTATTTCTTTCTAAGCCTCCATAAATAATTACTTTTTACTACTCCAAACCAATATTTGCACATCGAATAATTAATGTTGTCTACGCTTTGACACTATCAGATGCGACTGGTTTTCTTATCGGTTTGAATATATTTTTTTCTCTAGACACTGTCAAATTTCCTTGTCGTCTTAACATTATTATAGTATCTCTTCGTTCCACCCTTTTTGCTGGCAAGAAAGAATTTTTTTTATCTGGTTCTTGGTCAGTATGTTTCTGATTAAGTGCCTTGAGAAATGGACAGAAATCTTTGTGTAAATCATGTACTGTATTATTGTCGTTGGCGTACTCCTGTTTATAAACTGAAATTACAAAATAACTTACAGTAAACTGGAAGGGGAACTAGAGGTCATCTAAAATACCTTAGAGGTGTTATTTACAATCAAAAGATCGGCTGCTTCGTATCCTACACAAACCGAACTATCTATTTGACTGCGAAAAAGTTACAGACGGAGATGAACTACTACTCCCCACTTGATATTCGCACTACCAGAATCACTTTGTTCTGAACAATATTCTGGATCATAGGTATTTGGATAAAACACTTCAAAATTGTAATTCTTCTTTTTACGTTCTTGCAATAATAAAGTGCGTAATAGTATATTACATTACGAGATACGAAAGTGGTAAATATCGCACAAGTGGGAATTTTCACACGAGGACACCAGCCCGAGTGTGAGAATCCCGCGAGTGCAGACTAGATAGACACTTTCCTGCGAGCATAATGCACACTATTTTTCTACGACCATGAAAAAGGATAGTCTCCTTAATGTTTTATTGAACACAAATTAAAAAATTACAAAGCATACTTAATCTAATATTTGTAGCTTTTTATTAAGAAATCATAATCGTGGCCTAACAAATATAGTAAGAAATAGTGTAGTTCGTAATTATTATGAATTTAAAGACGATTATTTGAATAGTTAAACATAAATGATAAAAGTCAAATAATTTGAAATCACTATGGTACTGCCATCAATTCTTGCTCATCTTATTTATGTAAATAGCAGTAAGCGGGGCGACTTTGATCGCAGCCGTACTCCCTGTCAGGTTGATAACAACCGGCAGTAACTATGGTAACTTATAGAAAAGCAATGCGAAAGTAAAATACACCTGTTTTTTACATTCGTATTGGGTACAATGGGAAAGTGAAACGCACTAGTGTGCGAAAGTATTATTTTCTGTACAGTTAATTGTGCGATATGAATCACTTTCGTAAATGGCCATAGGAAAAAATAAAATCATTTTTAAATAAAAATACTCACTTCAACCCGAGTTCTAACCGGTATACTGGAGTCGGTAGTTTCAGTGCAATTATCAGGAGCAGGTGATGGCAATTGTTGAAGAAAATCAGAAACTTTTTCATTCATCGATATGTTTCGTAATTCAGCAAGCTAATTTAAAAAGGAAATGTATTATTTGACACATAAATAATGTAAACCGTAAATATCATATCTACTTAACTGCAATCCTAAGATTTGTTATTGAATTGTGATCCCAAGATTTTCGAATATTAAATCAATAGGAATTAAGGCAAACATAAATTAATTTAATGATGTAGAAATTGTTATTATTATTTTTTACTGAAAAGTTAGATTATTTTAGTATTTTAATTAATAGTTTTGTATTTTTTTTGACAACTCATTTGTTACAGGTTTTATCTAAATTAAAAAGTGTAGAAAAAGGTTTGTATTTACAACTGTACATGCATTTTTCTCATTTTCTGCACCATCTTTCATATTTTTAATGATAATGTTATTTTCTAATTATTTGACCCTTTTTCAGAACTCACTGAACGGCTGATATAAGTTGTTCCTTGGTCGGGTATCATTAAACTCGTACATATCGTTAGAGACATTTATTTTATCTGTAAAAAAATTATTAAAGTATTTTTTAAACTGTTATAGTTTAAAAAATACTTTAATAATTTTTAGCTGTTATTTATAACTAAATGTCTTAAAGAAAAAATTGATCAAAATACAATAGTCGCACAAAACTAAACTACCTATTGCTGGTAAATATATATATATATATATATATATATATATATATATATATATATATATATATATATATATATATATATTATATTATATATATATTTATTTCCGCGAGTGCTGGATGTGAAGTTGATGTTCTTCCGGGCTTGGTCTGGCGTAGATTGTGCTCCATGGTTCTTAAAAGAACCGATGTTGAAATGACGACGCATCGGCATAATCTCATCTGCCATTTTCAAGTCTTCGTGTTCTGCTCCTGGTAATTCGAACTGAACTGAGGTCCTGGTTGATGGTCGGCGGTATTTGTATGCTGACTTTCTTGATCGATGCCCTGGTTATTGGTCGTTGTGATGATACTTTCACTTTCTCCTTTTCTCCACTTTCTCTAACCGATTTCTCCTTTCCCTTTCATTCGTGACTGGGTGTTTCCTCAGAATAGGCTTCCAGGTCGATGGCAATCTCTGAGTGTTGTCACGTGAATTCAAATTATGTGGTCGTTTTTCGATTTCGATACCTTCTCTGATAATCCGGTGTGATAGATACTATATGTTTGCTATTATCTTTGTGTTGTCAAAATCTATCGCGTGTGAGGTCTCCTTTACATGTTGGGCCAGTGAAGACGTCTTCTGGTCTTTTTGTACTGCGTTACGATGTTCCTCTCTTCTTACATCAATGCGTCTGTTTGTTTGGCCTATGTATGATCGTGAACAATCCCGGCATGGAATCTCGTACTCTCCTTGATCTTCGAGTGCTATTTTAGTTTTCGGGGTTTGCAGCATGTTCGATAACTTTTTGTTGGTCGTGAAGATGGTTTCGATGTTATGTCTTCGAAGAATTTTTCCGATTCTGTCTGTCATACCTTGTACATATGGTAGACAGTATTTGGCTACTGGTCTGTTTGTGTCGCTATCTTTCCGTTGTGTTGGTTTTTCTGCTCTATTTATGTTTGTCTTGGAAAATCCATTTTTTAGTAACGCCGTTCTGATGTTAACTGTTTCTTGATGCATGTTGTTCTTATAAGTCGTTTCGATCTTGTGATCAGTGTTCTAACCACTGATTGTAGCTGTGCTGGGTGATGGTGAGATTTGGCGTTCAGGTACCGGTTGGTATGTGTGCTCTTCCGGTATACCCAATGTTCCATTATCTTTTTTATACACTAGTACATCTAGGAATGGCAGTTTGTTATCCTTTTCCACCTCCATGGTGAACGCGATCTTGTGTTGGATGGTGTTGAGATGTTCCAGGTTGCGGTTAGTTTTTCCCTTCCATGTGTCCAAATTACAAATGTGTCATCCACGTAACGCAGCGATAGCTTTGGTTTGTGTGGTGTTGAATGTAGTGCTTTGATCTCGAAATCTTCCATGAATATATTGGCAATCACTGATGATAGAGGTGCTCCTTCTGTTTGTCGGTATCGCTGGTCTTCATAGGTGAAGTATGTGTTCTTCAGACAGTGTTCTATTAGATTAAGAATGTCATTTGAGGGTTGGCACTTTTTCCTGATGATTTCCAATGTTTCGTTAACTGGAATGTTTGTTAACAATGAAATCACATCAAAACTGACCAGTAGATCCATTACATATTCCTTTAGCACCTCGATGAAGTGGTTCGCATTCTTGATGTTAGATTCGGCTTTCTCGACGTGTGGCTGTAGTCGTTTCGCCAAGTATCTTGCCAATTGTTGTAACGGAGATCCCATGGAGCTCACAATTGGTCGATGTGGCACGCCTTCCTTGTGGATTTTGGGGAGTCCGTAGAATTTTGGATATTTCGATGATTTTTCTCTCGGTATTATTTGTGTTTGTATGTCCTTTGGTATCTCGCCCTCCATAATTTTCTTCCTTGTGGTCTTCTCCACATATGTTGTTGCATCTGTTATTATTGGTGCGTATGTTCCTTCTGCTAGCATTTCCCTTATTTTGTTATCGTATTCTACTTTGTCTATCACTACGGTTGTATTTCCTTTGTCGGCCGGGAGTACTATGATCTGGGTATTCCGTCTTAGGTTTAAGAGAGCTCGTTGTTCCTCACGTGTCAGGTTTGGTTTGGGTGGTTTGGCTGACCTGAATACCCTCATTACATCTTGGCGGATTAATTATGCTGCGTTCGTAGGATGGCAGATGAGATTATGCCGAAACGTCGTCATTTCAACATCGGTTCCTTTAAGAACCATGGAGGAGAATCTACGCGAAACCAAGCCCGGAAGAACATCAACTTCATATATATATATATATATATATATATATATATATATATATATATATATATATATATATATATATATATATATATATATATATATAAGTTCCAAAAAAGTGGGCGTACTTGATTTTATTCCTAACTATAATATTGTTCAAACCAATTTTTATTGGTTGACAGCTAATTTTACAAAACAAATTAAAGAAGTGGAATTTTTTTTTCAAAACTACCTGGATGGTAGTGGAAAAACTCAAACCTTGTTTTTTTCTTAATTTTTGATTCATCCTATGTGTTAATCAACCAACGGTATAGAAAGTGCTTACACTCTGTATGAAAGACCCTTATTTTATGAGTAACTTGTGTTCTTTATTCATTTATTTAGCTCTAAATTTGTCAAAACTACAGCGTTTTTTCTGTTTCTTCCACAAATGTATTTCATACAAGATCACATTGCCTTTTAAAATCAATTGCTGTTGCTATTGCAATGAATTTGGTATATTCCTCCATATTGAACTTCTTGTCGTGTCGTTGTGTCACTAATTAATTAATAAGAAAAGTTTAAGTGGCTAAAATTACATAAGATGCAACAAATAAATCATGAACAAATAGCAACATTAGTTTCTTTAACAAACGATAGACATAGTAATGTTACGTCGCTCGTGTACGAACAAACAGTAATCACTGCTTCGAAGGTGGGTTCTGGTCGTCCTCCAAAACTTAATCAAAAGATGATAGCTTCCTACATTGCGGATTTTACCGAATCCATTAAATGCTACGGTAAATGTTCAGCAAGACCTTCGCCAAATTAGTTGTGTTGGAGTAAGGGCCTAAATTATCGCCAGAACGTCGTGATGCTAGAAGAAATTTGATTGAAAATTATGAAGAAGGAAATATTACTGAATGGTCGAAAGACTTATTTACAGGTGAGTCAAGGTTTTGCTTAACATGGTGTATTTACATGATATATATATATATATATATATATATATATATATATATATATATATATATATATATATATATATTATATAGTTCTACACATTTCCATAATACTTACAGTTATCGTCCTCAGTAAGTGGTAATATTTTAAGAATTGCTTAAATCGTATGAAATATGAAACAGTGAAAACGCAAACATAAGCCTGTTATTAATATACTGGGTTCCCCATATTAGACTATACAATTTAAAAGTCGAATAAAAACTTTCTAATCAAAGTAACTCAACTTTTTAATGGACTAATATGTAGCTTATTCTGTGGGATTTATGACTAAAGTAAATAACAATTCAAGTTTTAAAGATCAAGGAGGCGCCTGTCTATAAACAACGACTTAAGTGTTTCTGTCAAATATGCGTTATACGCAAACGATATAATTGCTCCAGTTTAACAATTTTCATTGCATTATGAATTATTCGATTCAAGAGCGTGTGTTTTCTGTGGAAGTCTACATTAGAACTGGTTCATTTGAAGAAGTTCGGCGTGCATTTCGACGGCAGTTTGGAAACAATAATAGGGGCGATGCACCAACACGCTTTACAATTGCGGCGTGGGTTCGTCATTGGCGTGAAAATGGCTCTGTGCAAAACATTAAAAAACCTGGACGTCGAAGAACGGTCCGTACGCCTGAAAATATTGAACGAGTGAGAGCTGCCTTTACAAGAAGTCCTAAGAGATCGGCTAATCGGCAATCACTGGCCCTAGGAATATCTAAGGGAAGTCTCCACAGAATTCTGCATAAAGATATAAAATTTCACCTCTATAAATATCAAATGGCGCATAACCTCAGTGATCTAGACAAAGGAGCGAGGGTGACATTTTGTGAAGAATTTTTACATCAGCATCGTGGAGAAATTCATAATTTGCTAATGAGCGACGAAGCAAATTTTCATTTGGACGGTGTTGTTAACAAGCAAAACTTTAGATACTGGGGAGTAGAAAATCCTCACGAACTGTTTACCAAAAACCTCCACAGTCCAAAAGTCGTTGTTTGGTGCGGTGTAGCATCATTTGGAATTATCGGTCCTTATTTTTTTGAGGATGAAAATAACCGTTCTGTTACAGTTAATTCCGAACGCTACGTAAACATGTTGCAAACGTTTCTTATCCCAGAACTAATTAGACGAGGACTAAATGGCGCCATATTATTCCAGCAAGATGGAGCAACGGCTCACACAGCCAGAAACACTATGAGAATTTTGCGAGATTTTTTTGACGGCCGTATAATTTCCCGATTTGGAAATTTGAATTGGCCCCCGAGATCTCCCGATTTAACGGCCCTCGATTTTTTTCTCTGGGGATACCTAAAGCAAAAAGTTTTTGCAAGTCGTCCCGCAACAATTCCGGAGCTGAAGGAGCAGATTCGAAATGAAATTGCAGGAATAAATGGAGATTTGCTTCGCCGAGTGATGATAAATTTTGAACTTAGAATTCAAAAATGCATTGAAGTCGAAGGAGGGCATTTGGAAGATATGATCTTTAAAACTTGAATTGTTATTTACTTTAGTCATAAATCCCAAAGAATAAGCTACATATTAGTCTATTAAAAAGTTAATTTACTTTGATTAGAAAGTTTTTATTCGACTTTTAAATTGTATAGTCTAAAATGGGGAACCCTGTATAAGATTGATAAACGTATAAAGCCAACTATGGAATGCAATTTTAGTAAAGAATAACTAGATCCTTAATTAATTAAATATTGTAAAAGTACCTTAGAGATGACCAATCAGAACACCCTCTAGTCAAATCTAACAAAGGAGTAGCTTTTGTAAATCTTATTTTACAGTGAAATCAAAATGGATTACGTTTAATATCATTTTTAATTTTAATTTCACCTACATGTGGTAAATTTTTATAATGCTGTGGTAACTTAACATATAATTGGTAAAGCATTTACTTCAAGGCCTAGAAAATCTTTGCCTTTGATTACGACATTTTTCACTGTAACCCTTCGACCGTTAGTGTGTTCCCATTTGTGATCTTCAAGGTGGTTTAACAATATTTAATCTATTAACGATCTAATTACTTCTTACTAAAATTGTATTCCATAGTTTGCTTTATACGTTCACCAAACAGCAGGGTTATGGCTGCGTTTGCGTTTTTTTCATATTTTTAAAATTTATTATATCGCCTTAAATGATTCTAAAAGATTTTACAACTACTGGAAACGATAACGTTAAGCGTTACCGAAACGAATAGACTGATATAAATATAAATATATAAATACAGTGTTTAAACCCAAAAGGTAAGTATTTTAACTAACTTATACCTTTACGTATTTGGAATTTTAGATATAGATAATGAGTCTCCCTGTTTTGGTATTTTGGTGTCCAAAAACGATTTTTGTTAATTACAGTTCTTTGTATATCAATTTAACTAAGACTTATTAAAATACTTTGAATTACGATATTGAATAGTTGTGTTTATATTTGTAATGTATCAGGAGTAAGTTGCCTATTTTGGCGTCAAAAATCACTGTTGCGTCTTATTACTATTACTAAATTTTTGTTCTATTTAAGCTCATGACCACGTATCCTGTATTTAACTTATTTTTCACTGATTCAGCTGGAAACTTTATAAATCCTAATAGTGCGTGAGGTCTAGATGTTTTGTCACGTATTTATGATTATGCAAACGATGTTCAATCTTAGCACATTTGTCAATGTGCCGGAGTAAGTAGATTGTGATGATACACTAGGCATTTGTGCCCCACACGATGAGCGAAAAAATTATAATCAAATCCCTTAGAAATTAAGACTTAATGTTTAATTAATTTTTTCCATCACGTTGGAAGACAAATTTGTAATGAAACGAGCCCCACAATGAAGAGTCAAATGTGTAATGCAACGTCCTCGTTATTCAGTTGAAATGAGTAATCTACACTGAAATTTAATACAGTAACAAGTTATAATAATTACCTTTCTCAGACTAGTTCTTTACTATTGAACATCATCCAGTTATAAATTACGTTCAATATAAGTTGTTAAACATTGACAAATAACAATAATGCAATGGTCCTGAGTTTATACTGGGCAGGTTCAAAACCTTCCAGTAACGGTTATGGATAGGATCAGATGTGAATGGAAATGCAATTTAATATTCGTTTACTTTAAGCAAGATGTCTCTAATTCAATTTACGCATCGACTGATCTCCATATTACTTTATGTAAACTCACTTATAAACCTATTGCTCTAATTTATCATCGTTACTAATATTTAATATTAAAATCCAAATGCAAAAGTAAAATGTTACTTGTAAATGCAATCAGTATACGTATAGATTCATTCAAACTATCGGTTCCTTTAAGCTTGTATTTTAGCTTTTAAGTTTATTAATAGTGTAAAATGAATCACTGCCCTATGGTTAAAAATTCTGGTTTACTTTTGCATTAATTAAACACTGTATCAATCGGTAATAACCGTCAACCCAATAATAGTATGTAACATACACTTTTATACTTTGCGATACTGCCAAATTTTAAATTAAATTGTGTTATTTACCATCTGAAAAAAAATATAAAATAAAAATTATTTAATCTACTCAATTTATGCATGATGCACACAAATGTAATTAACTTGTGTTCTGAGTGTCAAATACGTTAGGAGTATGTTACAATTAATTTAGCTACAGTTAGAACATTGTGTCACAATTATGTAAGTGGACAATTCTTTTGATTTCCGACTCACTATAATAGTGCCACCTACTTTAATAGGTACTTGGTGAATAAACTATCACTAAGATAAATCCAACTGACTCACAAAATTTTTCCAAATCAAACTTATAATATGAATATAACAAGTTTATTAATTGATGCCATAGAATATAACTTTAAACACTCTCAATCTTCCCTGAATAAAGTAAATACGCATAAATTCAATGATTGTATTCCGACACACAACATTATTTATATAATCAAGTAAAGCTATTGTGATATTACTAAAATTGTACTCAATATGAACACACAATCATTGTTTTCATCATTACATAAACAAAATTAATCTCTTTCGTAAATGACTTAATATCCAATATCTGGCAAATCTCTTCGGATCACAATATGTACTCAAACACTCACAATAATTCTAATGCAGGTGAGATTCAATAATGTTCCAATTTATTTAGTTTAGTTAGTTTCTGGAACAACTAATTCATTTTTCTTTCATTAAGCAAGGTATACTACTGTCTTTAATGCTATTTCAAAACAGCTGATTCCTCTTACGCAGGCAACCAACTTACATGTTTATAGTTACCATTTCCATTTAAATACACATTACTTTCTTATTACAGACTGTATTATTACAAACACTGAATACAATATACCACAATTTTAATTATTTATATATCACTTTTGTGTATTTAGTCATGAAATGCTCCTACAGTAGCTTATTGCTTAGTTTTATAGAGGTTTATAGAGTTGTAGAGGAAGAGGATGCCGGCTGCTTGGAAGCTGATGAGAGCGCTTGAGTGTGAGGAAGACTTTTATATTGCTCCAATAAATGAATTGTAGCACTTATAAATAATATTATATACATTAACGTAAATTAAAGTTAATCTTCAGGAGTGACAACCGCGATAACTGTAAGGTAATAATAAAAAGAATTACATACAAAAAAAAAGGTTAAGTAAATGTCATTATAAATGATGTAAATATGTACCAGATTTAGTGCTTAGGTGTACTCGTGTAAGATCTTACTGTGCAGTAAACCTAAGTGTAACAAATAAAAGAAAATATATGCAAAAAACAACAATTAATTATGCCTTGGGGAAATTCCCAATCACTATAAACACGTAAACAAATAATATCAAAATAATCACGATTCTTAATTCATTTATCGAATGAGAGTGTGAAAGAACAAAAAAATAATATATTAATGGCGGTACTGGAGAGGCATTTTTAAGTGAAATATATAACTTAGAATAACAAAAAAAAACCTGCTACAAGTGGTCATAAGAGCTGCACAAAATACTAAAATTAAACGTGAAGTGACACCTTAATGATGTTAGATGTTTAGAGACGCTAAATATATCATCGTTAAAATTAAAAGTTGGATCAACAGGAACAAAATTAATAATAAAGACAATACTGTAGTTCTTTGCAGTATTAGATGGTTACGATTTTGTCGTTTTAGGAAAGCAGTTACCTGGCTGCGTTGACGGTGTGGTAAAATTGGTTGGTCGTGACGGCACGGAGAAGAAAAATTATTGGAAGTATGTCGTCGAATAGCCTCTTAGAATGATTTCTGTTGTCACCGGGTTGCAGGTACAGTTGTGGGCTTTCCTGGTCTAATAATACACTATATGTGCTCTTAACTAGAAAATGAGCGAGTGCCTTCTAATATCTGCCCTAATCGGGACGATATGTGGCCAATTACACGTATTGCATTAAGTTGCCGAGAAGAGAGGTAACCAAAACAGGTCTAAAAGGTAAATTACAACATAAGCAGGGAGCTTGAGAGTAAAGTTTAACTTACCGTATGTGGCTGGTGATATGAACTTGTAGGTGTCGTTAAAATACGAAATTTTTCCAATAAATAATCGAATACTGTTAACACAATTTTCATAAAAAGCCAATATTTAATTAATAAAGGCAGGAGGTTGTGATAATGCAGTAATTCACTTATATTAAAGTTATGCACATAACAACCTTTCGATACCTTTAAAGGAGATGATCTTTTTGGGGAAAAATGCCAGTATCGTGAAGTGATAACAGAAAAGAAAAGTGTGGTAAGGAGAGGAATATTTTGAAAACAACAGGAAACCGCAGAGCCATCTATGAATAAAAAAAAGAGATATAAAAGTAGCATTGGTTGTGCCAACATAAAGTTATTTTTATAAACAAACATTTTTTGTAAAAAATAAATAATTGTAGACATGCACCGTGATGTATCCTCGTAATCAAAAACTTCCAGTTTAATAATTATCATTCACACAATAGGTAACGATTGTGGAACAATAACCAATAGTAATACCACTTTGGTAATGTGAAATACATATACTCTTTATAAAGTTCCATTATACAGATAATTAGGATTATGATTTTATCCCAGAAAATATTTTGTGGAGTAATTCAAGTAGGTGTCCAGAAAATTAAATGTTAATTACAAATTAATACAATATCCATAAGATGACCTACAAAGTGTATGATAGCGTAGAAGGAACTGAAATAAACACACAAAAACATGTGTTCTTAAACAATGATAATTAACATACCCTAATTATTTTTATAAACAAATACATATTTTTGTACAAAATAAATGTGCAGATTTAAAACGTTAGATTTATAATTTTTGTTAGCTTCCTTCTTATATGACCTTTAGGCACATTTAACTTTTTTATACAATCACTAATAGACTTAAGTGACTTTTGTTTTAATTATGAATGTGAATAACTGTCAATTTAGAATTTCTTAGCAAGCATAAAATTTTATTTGACAACTGTTGAAATGTGAGCACTCGTTGAAACCACCAACAATTCCTTGTTGATGTTAGCTTAAGACATTCAGATGTGACCGGCTCGCATAAATTCCAAATGTAGACTGCCTAAGCACTAATTCTGTAGTCCTATGTATAACCTTTCACCCCTTTAGAACAAGGCATATTTAAATTGGCTAATGAAAATTGGTAAAATTTATTTTTTAGGTCTTGATTAAACTTTTTTCCATATGTTCTCACAAGAGCAATACACCATATTTACACCGCAAGCCGACAGTAGGTTTGTGGGTTCTTTAGGTGATCTCAGACGTTTATACAACTTTTTATGTAGGTTTAAAGGCAGTGATTAGTTAAGGTTCTATAAGTAACGTTAGATATGAAAGGTAGAAGTTTACCGTGTAGTAAATCTACTTAATAGTCGAAATCCAAACTTTTAAGAACGAAATCGATTAATTAATTTTTTAGAGTTTCGTTAATGAATTAACGTTTAGGAACCCCAAAAATATTAAACAAACTAATGTATTTAATTGTTAACACAGCAGAATTATAATTTACGGACTGTTTTACTGATTTGATAATTTTAAATTAAAATGGAATAATAATTTGTATATCATCGCAAAAATTATATTTACATAATCACGATAAGGGAAGATAGACGCAAATAACGACCGATTAGGTTGGTGGCATAGAGTGGTTCGTTACATGTTAAGACTAAGCGAATGTTACCACTTTGACAGACAGAAAAATAATTGTTCTTGATGGTTCATATTTGAACGTCTGATTTTGGGTTAGCACGTATACGTTTTGCAATTTGCTATTGTAACGGGTTACAGATAGATAAGTTGGCGAATTTTGTAGATACGCGACGGTGTGGGATTCCAATTTAAACTAGCAACGCGCAATATGAAAGGCGAAATATAAATAAATAAATTCAATTGAAAAATAATCTTTGTGTGTGACGAATTAGTTTTAAAATGTTTGTTTTTTAACGAAAATAAAGTAGATTCATTTTTCAAAATTACATTGCACTTTATAGAAAATATTGTACAAATACGATGGATTGTTCTACATTCATACTTAATTAGGTTTCATTTAGAGTATGGAAGGTGAAATACAAAGAAAATCTTTGTTCGTAGCACGCTATCAATGCAAAAACTTTATAGCTTTGCACGTTAGCACACAAAAAAAACGTTTTATATTTTTTTAAATAGAACTATTCTTTTTAATAATATGTCGTAAACTGATGTAGTTCTATAAACAATTGTAGATACAACTGAACGAAATGGTGTAGATTTATTTTCAAACAAATGAAAACGAAGTGGTATTATTAAATAAATAATGAGCAATCATTTTATGGGGATAATGGTATCAGCTACAAAAAATGAAAGATGCAATTACATTTAACTGTAGAGATATTTTATCAATATTTAAAGACTTATATATGCGCTCTAAAAAGAGAACTATTTCATGTACCTTATACGGGAGTATACAAACGTTTGAAATTATACAAAAATTACAATTTTACAACTTGTTACTCTATACCTCATTTATTAAAATCTTCATTAGAAAAATTGTGTAAACCAATAAAACGCATTAATATTTACATTTCTAATAAATAAAAAAAAACGCAAACGCAGCGTCAGGCTAATTCAATAATCATTAGCAGTACTTTGTTGCAGTCGAATACTTGATGTGTTTATGTTTTTAAATGTCAATAAAAAGCTATCATTCAATTTGAAAATCACTCCTTGTACATATCATGTACATAATTAGTTTGTTTATCTTTTAAATATTAATAAAAAGGTGCCATTCAATTGAAAAACGGTATTTGTGATTTTTCAAATAAAGTAGTAGTTTTAACTTGTACAAAATGTTCACGAGTACTATTAATATAAAGGTACTCCATTCAAAGCTCTGTATATTATGTATTCCTTTTACACGAGAATGTAAGTTAAGTTTGTTTGAAATAAATTCACACGTTTTCCTTTATTTATTTACACTTGTTGAATATTTTCCACGCGCTTTTATCTGATTATTTTTTTATATACGTTTGCAGTAGTAACCGCTTAATATCCCCCATTTGTTGGTAAGGTTAAACAGATTTTTCAGGTATATGGTGTTGAAGTATAAATATTCATTCATTCATTATCTATTAATAGTGATCATGATGACTTCAACTACTAAAAAAAACCAAACTACCATTCAAGAAGAAATTTAATATCTTGGTGCCATGTTCAAGCCAGCAGTAGCTACCGACACCTTCAGTTGAAAATATTCCAATTATCTCTATCAGAGATAGCAAAGTTGACGATGACGCTATATTGAAAATTTACTTAATTTAGTTCTCACTTACTGATTATTCCATTCCTATTTTTTCAGCATTACGCCCGCAAATACTTTCATAGCAACTCCAGTACAATATAGGGGAAAAAATTTGACGCTAATCACTAATCGGAATCCGGAACACATCTTTTCAGTACCTTGGAATAGTTTAAAATTAAAAGTGTTAAGTGGTTGCGTAAAATTTTAAACGTGTATGTACAAAGTGAAGTGTCACAAGTGTCTCGTGTGGAGCGTCTAAGTGTCGAATTAACAGAAGGTACAAATAACTTAGAGAAAATAAGACGGGATATAAGAAATGCCGAAAACGTGTTACAGACACTAGACAATTTAGAAGTGTAAGGTAGTTTTTTTTTCATTTTTGAATAGGTAGTGTTGTCTGTCAAGAATTCAAGAAAAAAATTGTGAAGTGATTTTGAATGTTATAATTTTATAGGGGCAACGTTATAAAATATAATAAACTTGCAAAAACATGCTTCATACATTTTAGATGTTTGTTCATTTCTTTGTAGTTTCTCTCTAGTTTTCTTTTCATTTGAATATGTAGTGTTGTCATATATAAAACAAAGGTTAAAAATTCAAGAAAAAAATTGTGAAGTGAATTTTTTTGTAACTTCTCCGTAGTTTTTTAATTTTGAATATGTATAAAAAGGTCAAAAATTTTTAAGAAAAAAAATTGTGAAGTGGTTGTAATAATTTTTTTAATGAAATACTTGTGATAAAATTATAATTAGCGCGTAAAAACATGCCTCATACATTTAGATGTTTGTTCATTTTTTTGTGTAACTTCTATTTTACTGCTGTTAAAAGTGAATTTGTTGGAAGTGTGTTAGAGATACTAGACAGTTTATGGCTACTATTACCAGATAATGAAAGAATGAGTATTCATTGTAAAAAAAAATTTTTAATTTCTCTTTTTACTGCTATTACTTGTGGTAAAAGCATTTTTAGGATCCTTTACCCGTTTCAAGAATGCTAAAGGTGAAGTGATGAACAAGAAGTTAAGAAAATAAGTTGTGAAGTGGTTGAAATAATTTTGTATGAAAAATGTGCGGTAGAATTATAATTAACGCGTAAAATATGATTCATACATTTAGATGTTTGTTCAATTTAATTTCTCTTTTACTGCTGTTAACCGTGAATTTTTTGGAAACGTGTTACAGATACTAAATAATTTATGCTACTATTACTAGTTATGAATGAATGAGTATTCATTGTAACTAATTATTGAAATCCCCTAATAAAGAAAAAAATGTTTAATTTCTCTTTTTACTTCTATTACTTGTAATAAAAGTATTTCTTGGATCCTTTAACCGTTTGAAGAATGCTATAGGTGAAGTGATGAACCAGATTATTAAAAATTTTCGAAAAACACTTAAATATATTGTTAATAAAATGTTAGTATAAAAAGGATTATAGTTCTCATAAGCTTAAAAATAAATATCTAATTAGAAATTATGATTAATTTTATTAAATACCTAAATAAAAGGTCAACCTCGAGTAGAATTTGAACGTATGACTTGTACTTTGCTAGAGTACCGCTCTAACTATCTGCGCCATCGAGATTCAAGTCCCAATCGATGCAAACTTTGTCTTTATGTATGTAGAACTGATGTGAATTCTAAAATAACTCATAAGTTTAACATTAATTTATTTTTTATATATTATTATAAACAAATCAGCCTAAACAAAACTATTTTAAACATAAACTAACGCTAATTAACAAGAAAAATGAACTGAACCTTAAACACCTAATTCTTTAACGTATGTAACACTTTTTGTGTATCATGAACGTTTTGGCGTACTTTGGCTAGGAAACCATTGGCTTCCGTCAATTCTTCAGTTAGCCTCTGCGCTTTACCGACTTCCGATATCTCACTGTTCATGTAACTATCTAAAATGTTTCGCAACCATCTCACACTCTTCTGCTGGAATTGCTAAAGTGTTGTTGGGTCCTGGTTTCATATAGTAAACCCTGGGATTCACGCCCTTTTTCCCAAATATGCTGCAAATTCTTTGCTCCATATTGCAGTGGAAGTGCTGTAATTAGAGGTGGCGGTGGTTGTGATGCTGTTGGCGTAATGCTAGAAATAAAAATGGAGTAAAATAATTATGTATCTATCAATAACTAAATTATGTAGTGTACTTACTTTTCAAAATATTTACTAAAATCTTCATCAGCATCACTATCACGAATAGAGATAACAGGAATATCATTATAAAATTCCTGCATCGGGAGTGGTTCTAAGTGAGAGTTTTTTTTCATTGCAGGTTGCACCAAAACATTATGCAAGATATTTGCTTTATTCTTGCTAAGGGATCATTTTGTTCTCTCACTGCTTGAAGCCATTAAAAATGCAAGTATGTAACTAAATGTTACAATATAATTTTAAGATTATTTATATTATATCTGTTAATGTTAGCAAAATTGCTAAAAAAAGGGTGGTTGGCAAGATGCACTGACCTGTGCAGGCAAGCGTTATGAACTCACTCTTCAAGGTCATAATTTAAATCTAAAATAGAATTTTCAAGATCATATGTTTAACCTTGAATGCGGGTTTATATTTGAGTATATAAGCAGGTACCGAGTAGTTTATACCAGCCAGTACATTGTACTCATGATAAGAATTGTAAACCTAAAGTACTTCTGTAGTCACTTAAATTATTATTAATTTTTACATACCAGTTATAACAAATAAACAAATATATAAAATATTGGCTACAAGTCCATTACTGAATAATCGGCCTGAATAATCGGCCGTGCGTGCTTCATATTTTTGCGTTGTTGGACACAGTTTTTGAAGGTAACTATGAGTGAGGTTATACCAAGTAGTAGTGAAATTGTTAATTTAACAAGACGTATTATTCCATTGTTGAAAACAAAAAAAAAACGAATTTGTAAAGCAAATCCGTATAATTAACACTAATATTAAGGAGCAAGATATAATTCAAAACAAAATTTGTTTAGAGGCAAATGAAAATTTGTTGATTTGTGACTTAAACGGTCAATGAACGCTTCAGAGAAAACAGGTAGTGGAATTGTCACTGAAAAACGTACACCCAAATTAGGTTGGAACTCTCTAGATTCATGGTTCAATGGTAGGTTACTTATGGGAATTATAGTCAATATAGCAAACATCAAGGACGGTATTATTCTTTTTACAAAATGCATACAATAGTTTTGTACAAATGTTAAATTAGTGCTAAGGCAAACGATGCTAAAGTGAATGTGGTCTTAGCCTGCAATTTCATGCAACATCGAGATCATGTTCTCGAGCTGAAGACTTTTGCCATAAAAAAATGATATTGCAACCAATTTACGTGAGTGGTATAGTCAAACTTTTGTTATAAATTACAAAAAAAATTAGAGTTTTCCGAAAGGTATTCCGCTTGGGCCTTACACGAAGTTTTACATTTAAATGTGAATATTAATAATTTAGAGGTGGTATTTGGGCTTACATTAAAGTACCTTCCTACATAGCAGTAAAGTATGCTGTAGTGAATGTTAAAAATGATGACGAATATTGCTTCCTGTGGACCGTTGTTTCGACATTATATCCAGCACAAAATCATTCAGATAGAGTTTAAAGTTATCCTCACTTTACGCATGTTTTGAATTATAGTTCAATTCGCTTTCCCATTAAACTAGATGATGTAAAAAAATTCGAGACATTAAACAACCTCTCCACTAATTTGTTTTGCATTCAGGGGAAAGGTACAGTACCACTAGCATTAAGTGAAAATCAAAATAGTGACAGGAAACCTATAAATCTCTTAGTACTTTATACCAATTATCATTCTGCAGGTTCTATTACTGATGCAAGTAATACCAAAAATATTACTATTTATCATTTCACGTGGATTAAAAATATGTCTGCTGTTTTTTCTGAACAACTATCTAATATGCAGTGCAAGAAATTTATCTGTTATCGATGTTTGAACTACTTTTCTTGGGATGACCTACAAAACATGTCATTCAATCTCACCAATTATTTAAATCTATGCTCAGTTAGGCTGCATACCGAAGCAGAAATGTTCTGCAGTTCAAAAATTTTCCATTCCAGGAAAATGCACCGTTTGTAATTTATGCGGATTTAGAAAGTATTTTAGAAAAGTACGCAAATTCAATGTCCTGGGGATAATAATCTATTTCATTCCAAGCATATACCTTCAGCATTGCTTACTACTTGAAGTGTTTATACAATGATTCTTCATCCCAATTTAGACTTTATAGAGGAAATGACTGCATTCAATGGTTTGTTAAAGAGCTTCGAAGTATTGCACATTGGACCACTGAAATAATCAATAAAATAGTTCCTATGAATACTTTAACACTCAACCAGGTCGAACAATTTGAAAGCACCACGGTTTGTCACATTTGCGAAAAACCATTTACTGATTATTATATAAAAGTTAGAGACCATAACCATTTTACTGTAGTATTTCGGGGAGCATTACATTAGTGGGGGAGTAACGTATTTTATTCCTTCTCGGGCTGCTCGAGCTTACCGAGCTCCTTCAGCCACAATCATGGATTCCCAGCATATATATATATATATATATATATATATATATATATATATATATACATACATTACGTATATATGCATGGTGGGATTAAGGATAGGTGTGGTCAGAATAGGATCGGAAGGAACGGAGTTGGGGTTCTGAGGGGAAAATACTATCCCAGAATTTTCATAAGTAGCCGCACATGGTGTGCATATACGTAGTGACCATGCCGCTACATGTGTATGAGGAAAACCTCCTGAAAAAACCTCATACAAGGTAGACGGTAACGGAAATCGAACCCATTACCTCCTGAATGCCAAACAAGTCGTGCCACCACTACAATACCAGCTCGGTATCACATTAGAATGGTAACCTAAACTATAAAGACTCCCACTTTCTTCTAGTTGTATTTCACAATTTATCGGGATATGATTCACATTTCATCATTACAGAATTGGCTAGTGTTCGGGGTTCGATTTTACTGCTGTCGATAAACCAAGAAAGATGTATCTCTTTGAAGAAAATAATAGAAGGCACTAAAATTAAGTTTAGATTTATTCACTTTCAGATTTATGAGCAGCAGTATTGAAAAGTTGGCAAACTATTTGGAATAGTAAAAAAATCATTCGAGGGTAAAATTTTTCACCATTGTTACAATTATTGTAATAATGGTGAAAAATTTTCTCTACTAGTTCGCAAAGGTGTGTTTCCTTATGAGTACATTGATACTTGGGATAAATTAAGTGAGACCAGGCTCCCCCCAAGGAAGAGTTTTTCAGTCATATTACTAATGAGGGAATCAATGATGCGAGTTTTGCACATGCGGTTAACGTTTGGAACAAATTTAGTATTAAATCACTGGGGAAATACTCGGATTTGTATCTAAAAACAGACGTTCTACGTTTAGCGGACAAATTTTCGGCAAACTTGTTTAAGTACTTACAAACTTGATCCTCTGTATTATTATACAGCTCTCGGTTTACCACTTGATGCTATGCTTAAAATTACGCAAGTAAATTTAGAACTATTTACAGACATTAATATGCTAATGTTTATCGAAAGAGGACTTGGAGGCGGTGTAGCTCAGTGTCCTAATCGGATTGCTAAAGCTAACGATAAGTACATGGGTGGAAAATTTTATCTCACTTCTGAAAGTGTGCATTTAATGTACTACGATGTAAATAATTTATATGTACCCACTATGTCAGAATTTCTACCATTTGGCGATTTTCCTTTTGTTGAAGCTAATTTTGAAACTTTGGATTTAATAGACCATCTCGATGATTCGGAAATTGGTTGTATAATCGAGTGTAATTTAAACTATCCCACAGAATTACATGAGGGTCACATTGGTTTACGATTGGCACCCGAACATATGGTTCCACCCGTACCTGATTCAAACTCTAAAATTAAAAGGCTATTGCTTACATTGTATCCAAAACGTAATTATGTAATTCATTACATAAATTTGAAAATATATTTAAAATATGGATTAAAGTTGATAAAAGTACACCGTATATTACGTTTCAAACAGTCCCCATGGTTAAAGAAATATATCGATTTAAATACCACCATGCGTCAGCAATCTCAAAATGTTTCTCACTCCAGATGGCCTCAACAGGAACTGATTCTATTTTTAGATTTCTAAGGATTGCAATATGATGATGATGACCTTGACATATATATTTTTAGATCACCTTGAACAGATCCAGCCAAAAGTTTAAACTGGCTACAAGAGCTGCAAATATTCTTTCTCTCTTTCTCTCTCTCCAAAAATTCTCTCTCTCACTCACGCACTTACGATATATATGAAAATTCGCCATATTCTCCATATACAAAGCAATAGGCAAGTGACCTTGAACTGCTCCAGAACCTACCCTATATCACTACTTGTGTTTTTTTACTAAATTATGGAACAGAGATATTAGCTATCAAACAATTGGTTTATAAGGGACAGTTGATCAAAGCCTACTCACTGAAAATATATTTGATAATTAGTTCTCTTTGTACTGTACATTAACTTTCCCAATAGAATTGGTTGCGGTTGAGCGTTTCACAAATATTCACAATATTACGCGTTATCTTTCAAGTAATAAAATTGTACATGAATGCAGCTTTCATATCTAAAATTTTTGCATTAAAAGATTAGTAAATACATACATCTGTTTTGTGAAATATTTGTTTTGGGTTATTCCTTAATTAAGCATATATTGTTAAATTGTGTACCCACGTTAGCAATGTTACGGTTAAATTCCAGATCGATTATCCTCCTGCTTCGTTAATTCATTGTCTAGTGCTATTCGGTTAATTATGTTACCTGAAGGTATTTTGAAGATAGATTTACATTCAAAGTAACAATGGAGTTAGTGCAGAAATAAACTAATTTTAATTTATCCACTAATCAACTAAAATTGAGATTTGTACGTAAATGTGCATATATTCTTAAAACAAAATCAATATTTTATGCTGAAATGGGCTTTGCTGGAGGGAATGTGTACATGCAGCATTTGTGTTCGATGACAGATATCTATTAAATTAATAGCTGTCTTTAGCTTTAACACACACGATACAATATATTGCTAATAGCTATTGTATAATAAGGTAATTATTAATATACGCTATCAGAATGTATGTATACGATTGGAGTCATTATTATTCCAGCTTTGTCTAATCGATTATTGTACTAACCAAAACTTTGGTTATTTTTGGATGAGAAGCTTTCGGATTTTATATTCCTATAATAATGTACTCTCATTTTATCTCGAAGTTTACATTAATCATACTGCTAAAAGGCAAATGCCAGTTTTTCTTTGCTTTAAGAAACCCGATACGGTATATTTATGCAACTTCATTCTTAGAAAGAAACGAACAAGAAAAATAAAGTTCAAAGTAAAAAAAAAAGCTAAGTCTTTCTTTATATCCTTATGCGATTATATGGGAATCATCTTTCATATTAGTAAAAATATATATAAAAAAAGAACTTGCCAACCACATAAAAGTCGAAAATGGAAAAAGCTGTTTATAGATTAAATTACGACGAAAAAGTTTTTTACAAAAAAAAAATACATAACTCAAATTTTAGCACACACAAAATGTTTTAAATGCAAAGCTTTAGTTTAATCAAGAAATGTACTTTTTCCAAAAAGGTCTGGATGTAGAAATGTACACAATTTTAGCAGTCTACTAAAGATTTTTATTCATATACTGCCCTTAAATTCTTTATCGTACAATTTTATGTATTTTTCTTGCATTTATTTCGACATTTTAATTAATTAAATGGGATAAAAAGAACTCTTTTTGTAGAAAAATTTGTACCATTAAACAATTTATAATAATTTAAGGTAGGTAGAATAATTTTAGAATGTATGTTGTACGCTAATTATTACACAAATTAGAGAAGAAAGGATTCGAATTCGTTGAACAAGCAAAATCATTTTTCATTTCTCTTGTAAGGGGCTTTAAAAATATTACATGCTTTGCTTACGATAATGTTTCGCTACATTAAGGTAGATATTTTTATCAAGCTAAAGTTTTTTTTGTGTACCATGAAAATTAAATGTGTGACTTGGGACAATTTTCTACAAATTCCATTTTTTAATTATGATTTAATGGAATTGTTTTTATAAAAATTAGTGACTAATAAAGTATTGAATGTGACAGAAATTGCTATACCGACCAATCCCAGTGAAAGAGCACTATGAGAAACGAATACTTTATAAACTAAAGTTAAAGAACTCCATGTTTACAAATTAAACTTGAACAATTTTATTTTAAAATTAGCTAGCACGATTTACAGAAGGTATTCAAAGAGGTTCGTAACCCAAACACCCTTAGAAATGATACCTTAGTAATAGAGTTGTGCTGGCTTTTACTTGATAGAAATTCATATTCATCCTGAAAATGAAACGAAATGTTTTCTAATTTCCACAAACTAATTTGTTGAATAAAAACTGTTTCGATACACAGTGTCTTTTTCAGATTCAATCTTAATTTTTTTTTTAGTTTGCTCATGCTTATACCTACTTCTTTTAGCTTATGCATATCTTGTGCATAGACCGTTCAGGAGTCCTTCTCCTCTTCAGCCCTGATCATTCTTTTCATGTTGGTGTTGCGCTGCTTTGTTTAACTGTATAGTTTACAATCATGAGATGTGGTTATTTTTGGTGTTAGATTTAGATTTATTTGAATATTTGTGCTAATTGGTTTAAGTATGCGTGTTGTTTAGTTGGGTGTAGCAGGCTGTGTGTGGTTAATCTGATTTGTTTGCCGGTATCATGCTATATCGTCATCGCATATACGTGGGGATGCAGAGGGCATATGCAGTATTGTCTCCTCGGGGAGGTCGCCAAGGAGTTGTGTTAGGATCGCGGAGGGTGTTTGAATTTTAATGTGGTTTTTTCCGTGGGAATTGAGGAAATCGGTAGTTGTAGGGAGTGGTAAGGATCTCTCTGGTTGGGATTGTGTCGCCGAAAATTCTTTTGTGTGCAAAGCTTCTTTGTAACGTCTGTACTCTGTGTGTGCTGGGTGATATGTTTGCGTGTTGTATTGTGAGCTCGCCTGAAGGGTAACTTGTGCATGCGTCTGAGTAGTCGACTTTCACAGGAAGCGATAGAAGAGAGGTGATTGGTGTTTATGTGGGTGCTGGGAAATCCATAACAGGACGTATGTATGTTTTGTAAGTGTGTTGTAATGTTTTGGGGTGGAAACCTCTGATTCTACCCCTGAGGACGCCCAGTAGGTTTGCTCGGTTTCCTATCCTGTTAAGTGTTCTTTGAACATAGGGAGGCCAATTTAGGGTTTTGGTAAAGAGGATTCTTAGGTAGGTGACTTGTTGGAGTGAGAGCCTTTTTTGATTCAGGGTGAGGGAAACATTGCTGCTGGCTAGCTTTGGGAATTTATCTTCGTTGTAGATAGGATGTCGGAAGGGTATTGTTTGTGACGGAGACTCTCCACGGGGTCGCCCAGTTGGAAAAGTTCCGGAGAGTTTTGGATATGAGGCGGGAGGCCGTTCCGCTGTTCCCATTAACCGCCCAGTAGGCGGTGTTATCCGCAAACTGCGCAACGACTACTCCGGGATACCAGATGCAAAGATAATTTAAAGGATCGGGGCTATGGCAGAATCTTTCGGTACGCCTTCTTTATGTTGGAAAGGATCTGAGAAGGTATTTCCTACTTTGACTCGAACTGACTCGACTCAGGTACGAGAGTGTAGTTTGGAGAAAGGGTTGAGTACGTTGAAGTTGCGGATCTTATATACGAGACCGGTGTGCCAGACCCAGCCAAATACTTGTTTAATGTCCAGAAACATAGCTAGGTTTCATTGTTTGTGATTGAATGATCCGGTGGTTTCAGTAAGCAGCTTCAATAAGGGTTAATGATCGTTCGGTTGGGACGGAAGCCGAATTGGCTGTTGGGAAGTAGTCTCTCAGTCGCCTGCTTAGAATTGCTCAAAACATTTTGCGAGACAACTAAGGAAGGAGATGCGTCTATAAAAGGAAGACGTGGTAAGGGCGGAGTGTGGTTTCCGTATCATGACGGTGGAGGTCGATTTCCAGTCCGTGGAGAAGTAGGATAGTATTACGCATTTGTTGTATATGTCGGAGAGATTGGAGGGCTGGGTCGAGTAGTTGCTGGAAGATTTTACGATTTAGGCCGTCATAACCTGGGGCTACATTTATTCCTTTTTTAAAGTACGCGTTGGCCCGTTCGGGAGTAAAAGGGGCATAGAACGGATTTTCGTTATCGAGTTGGATTTCGGGAAGGTTAAGGTACGGAATTCTTCAAAGCGACTCCCAAAGAGTGCCTTGAACTGGTTATCAAATTGGGGATTGGATTGGAGGTGGAGACCAAAGAAGTCGGCCTTTCCTTGGTCTAAGGTAATTAAGTTGTCCTGTGGATTGGTTAGGTAGGATAAAGGGTTTACTTTCCTTTTGGTCAGTCTATCAAACTGTTGCCAGAAGAGTTTCCCGTTTCTACTGTTTAGCGGGAAGGTGGATTTCGTCCAGGAGTCTTCGGCGTGTTTGTTTGCTTCTCGTCTAATTTAGGTGTTAAGCCCATTGTACTCAGTTTTGAAAGCCAGGTCCCTAAATCGCAGGATTTGCTGATAGATTCGTCTTTTCTTTTTGATCCAATTCACGATGTGCCGTGGGAGCGGTTTGCGGGAAATGTCGATGTTTTTCAATGGAACAGAGATACCGACCGCTTCCGTAATTACGGAAGTTAGGTCTCTAATGGCTCTCTCGAGATCTTGGGTCGGTAGAAGATTGGGTGTTGGAAGGTGGTTGAAGATGTGTTCCAATCTGCTTTCGAAAAACCTTTAATGACTATATATTGAGGAGGTGCTGGGGGTCTGGGCAAAATGAAGTTTTGACCAGTAGTGGTAGATGGTCTGAAGTAACCACTTACATGTCCGAAATATGTTGGCTGTGTGTTAGCGACTCGTAAAAGCGGAAACTGTATAACAAAACTGATGTTAGCCTGATACGCTTGCCATTACTTCTGGAGTCACCTAAATGGGTGTGGCAGGCATTGAAATCACTTAGGATGAATCCATTAGGAAAGACGTAGGTGTAAATTAAGAGGTCATCCGTTAGGGTGTTGTGGTCGGGAGGGTTGTAGTATAAGAAGACGGTGGGAAAGTGCACCGTCACAGCAACGTATTCGAGATCCAGTAGGTGCGAAGGAAGTTGAAAAGGGGGGAATGGCAAGCAATGTGTAATTACGAGGGCTGTTTCGTGGTGGCTGTTGTTTAGGAAGGTGTGATATGCATTAAAGTTAGGTATGCATCTGTTTGTGAGCTTCGTTTCCGTGATGGAAAGAATGTGTATGTTGTGTTCGTGTAAGAGGTTTTTACGAAGGGAACGTTTCCGATGAATGCCCCTTGCATTAATGGTCCCTGCTAGGATACCCATTTCGGAGGGATCTACGGATGGGTTTCCCGGATTACGGTAACCACCGTCCGCGTGCCGGATACGCAGGCGCCAGCTCTCTGTTGGAAGTAGGTTCGGCATAGCGAGTCTAGGACACAATTGATCCTATTTCGCCTGTCAGGAGGGAGGTTCCCGTCGCTTCAGACACTTGGAGGAATAGGAAGGGCGTGCTTCCCCGCAGCTGTTACACTTTGGGTTAGCGGAGGATTTGTATGATCGGTGACTTTCACCATAGTTAGGACAACGGATGGAACGGGTTTGGCACTCATCAGTGGTATGTCCCAACTGCGTGCAGGTACAGAAATAATTGGGGACAGGTTGCGGTTTAATAGAATATATCGAAACTGTAGGTTTACCCGAAGATGACGAAACCGCGTGCGAGGAGGTACTGAGGGGGTTTTGGATGGGGTTATGACGCGGACCAGGGATTTGGGTAAGTTGGTCGCCCTGGAGGTACGTGAATAGCCTTGCTCACATGTGGCAAATGGATAAGAGCCCCAATTTCTTCAGTTAGGATGTCCTCATCTACGTAACGAACACGTAGGGGAGGGAAGACTAGGAGTGGAGTTGGAGGGACGGGAACCAGATAGCTGGGATAGGGTCACGGTGGGATCACAGAAGTGGTATCTCAGCCTAAGTTGTGTACCATGCGGCAAGGGAGAGGAGGTCTCTGAGAGACAGGTATGATTGTGGTTGAAGGTTATCTTTTATGGAGTTAAGCAGGGTTTTCTGAGTGGTGATGAACTTGGGTATATTGCGAATACAGTATCTCGAGGTTCGAAAGCGTGTAAGATTAGGATTGGGGAAGCAGGTGTAGGAATCACTGCAGGTTATAGGTGGCTGGGTGGGTATAGGTAGCAGGGCGAATGTGTGTGTGTGTGTGTGTGTGTGTGTGTGTGTGTGTGTGTGTGTGTGTGTGTGTGTGTGTGTGTGTGTGTGTGTGTGTGTGTGTTTGTGTGTATGTGTGTGTGTGGTTGTGTGCGTGTGTGTGTGCGTGTGCGTGTGCGCGTGCGTGTGCGTGTGCGTGTGCGCGCGTGTGTGTGTGTGTGATGGGTTAGTGGGTTTGTGTGTAGGTTTTCTGAGGCGGTGGAACCTGTAAAAATAGCATAGTGTGTGGGTTGGGGATACTACCGTGAGTATTGCACCGTGTTGACTGTGCTATATCATCACGACTGTTAAATAGATATAATAAGAAAACGAGAATTGTGTTAATGGGAAACTGAGTCTCCGCAGAGGTGCAGTATTAATTATAGTTTGATAAAACAAACTATAATTAATAAAATAATAATAATAGTTTCTTATTAACTGTTGCTGCTATCCTACGTCGATTCTAGTGTTGGAATAGTCCTGTATTGTTCTTTATTCTTCTGCTCTTCGTGTGACTCCTGCTGTATATCCTACGGATCATGCTTGTAACGTAGGTTAGATTAAGAATGAATCTGAAGAAGATATGCGCCGAAACAATTGTTATTCAATAAATTAGTTTGTGGAAATTACAAACTAATTGGTTTCATTTTATGGGTGATATGTTAGTACACTCATCTACGCACCCCAAACCGCCGTAATTTCTTACCACGGGAAGTTCTATAAAAAAATTTTCGACTTTGCTGCAGGAGTACATTTAAAGATAATTTTTCGAAGTAGGGATGTTCAAGAGCACTAACCCATTGAAGAGGTGTTAGCTCTTAGGGGTTACTAAATTAACACTTTCTTAGTGCAGAGCGGTTCATCGTTACCCCATAATAAGGAATTCTTTACAATAACGTTAATATGCGGTAAAACACAAGGTGAGAAACAATAAAAAACTAAGGAATAAAAGGTAAAATATAAAATACTTTCATGGATTGATTAAATTTTAATAACATTTTTGCAATCAAACCGTAGTATGTACAATTAGAACGTAGTACTCCAAGATTTGCACACAATCCTAACAACGGGTTACTTAAAGTGGTAATGGCCGGTAGTTTACTATTGAAACGGAGACACCAATGCATATTACAATTACCTAAGCCAGAAAACTTCAGTTGAATTTTTGTTGTGCACAATGGTGTATCAAATAAATTTACCAAATCAATCTATATTTACTACATACGACGCAACGACGTCTTTATAAGTGTAGTTTACTTAAATACAGATGCTTGTTGAATGAAGAAATAGTTTTACCCTTACCAGGTTCGAACCAAGTTCTGTATACTCCTCAAAGCAATATCATTTAGATCAAACTGGAAGAAGCCGACTTAAGAAACAATCGAACGTATAGTGCAAAACAATTAAATAAATAGTAAAACATAAAATTATTTAATGTTTATTAGAACTAATGTAATTTTCGTAAGCCCTGTACCGATTGTCACCAAATTCCACTAGAGTAGCTGTACAAGTGTTTTGGTTATTGTGGTCGAAGGAAAAATCACATTTACCCCTTTTACTCCTTACTCCATAGCTCCAATACCACCAGAAATGCACTTAACAATTATGCTGAGTTTGAATGAAATCACTTCATATTTTGAGATATCGCGTAAAAAAGCTTTTCAAGCTTTTGGGATATCGCGTTCGAACAACACACCAACCATACGCACACACGGACATGCACACCCACACAAACTCTCACACGCGCGTACACGCGGACACATAAAAGCGCTTTCTCACGCGTACCCACGCATAAGCGCGATCTTGCCCCCGCACGCAAACGCACACTGTAGTTTAGGTTGGAAAATTAAAAATTCACTAAACTGGGGTGTTGTATATGGTTATACACCTTTTTTTCCGTTCTCCAAGTAGCGTCTAGTAGTTCAAAAAGGAAGTTGTGCCATCTAATTTGCTTGATATGACTTTTAAAAGATCAAAACTTTAAGTATGTGTTAGGATTATAGTACGTAAGTTGTAAATTCGGTAACTCATTGTTTAAACACTAGGTTCTAGTAATGAATCTAGAACTAGAAGTTTTCTCACTAGATAAGAACAAACAAGTCGGTGTCGTTTATATGGGCATAGCTAAAGTTTTCGATCGCATTAATCATTCTTTGTTGCTTTATAAGCTCGATAGTTATGCGTTTAATTTTTCATTAATTATTCTGGTAATAATTTTTGTTCACAATTACAATGTGTTGTTTATAACGTGTTTACATCTGTGTCACACGTAGGTACCTCGGGTGTCCGTCAAACCTAGGTCCACTATTGTTTATTCTATATGTTAATGATTTGTCGAAAGTTATAGAACTTGATTCTTTACTTTATACTCCTATACTATACTTGCCATCCAAAGACCGTCGCAGGTGTTCAGCGTAGATTTATGAAATTGCTGGCGTTTAAATTAGATTGTCAGTATCCAGTTCAAGGTACTGATGATAGTAATCTTTTGAATAGATTCTCATCGATAGATTTGAATTCCCTAAGAATACTCAGTTCGTTAATGTTTCTTTATAAATTGATCAGCAATAGACTTGACTGTCCTCTCTCCTGTAGCATTTAAAATTTATAGTTCCTAGACAAACCTAACAAGTGTGAAGGTTCCCGTCTCTACCAAAACTGTCTGAAAACTGCTAATTTTTACACATCACCTCAACTGGTGTATTACTTATTTCAACGCACGGCAGATATTTACGGAACTATTTGTGCAAATAGACCGAGAGTGTCGGGATAAAATCTCATAAGGGAGAAATAAAAGTTTTTTAGGTCCCAAAGTGGCAAGACAAAATTGAACACTATTCACAATGCATCCACCCAAACAATAAAAATAAAAAGAGCCGAGGAAATCATAAAACCTGTATTGATATGTGATTACAACAACACAATGCGCGGCGTCACAGGGTGGATCAAGAGCTATCTTATTAGGGGAGTGCACGCAAGCAGCAGAAGAAAGTGTTTTGGCAACTTATCGATCGATCACTTTACAATGTGATTAAAGCGATTGTCAAGAAAGACGTAAAAGTATTGTCTCAAGGAGATGGCAGCTCATCAAGACTAATAGAGAGGCATTTCATATCCGAATTTGTACGAAAAAATGGAAAAATCCCACGTGAGTGGAGGTTTAAGTGATTATTACACCTTGATTGTTTTCTCCCTTCTTTTGCGACTATACTTTCGATTTTGAAATTAAAATAATGAAATGCTCTCAAAAGTGCTTAACTTATGTAATTTAAACAAATGAAAACAAATAAAGTATGAAACAAAGTGTCTATTTCTTGAGTACATGGTAGAAAACTTGTAAGAAAGGCGACAATTGGGAAGAACCCCCAGCTAATAACGACATTGTCACAAAAAGCGTAGTTTTTGATGCCCTAGAACTAAAGACAGGAATCAAAAACAAGCATGTACTGAATGTGAATGAAATGTGTGCATGAGCGCAATGAAATAATTTATGGTATGTAAACCCTAAACAGGTTAGGTAACGGGAACTCCAGAGAACTAACCAATAAAAGTGACAGTACTTTAACATGGGACACAGTAGAAACTACAGGTAGTATTTCACTAGTTTTTATTTTATTTTGAAGAGCAACCAGTAACATCATGTTTTGAATATAATATCATTTAAATAACCTTATTGACATTGTTACACGATCAAACCGCACTAGGCGCCGTGCAGGCTAACCGAAGTAAGCGAGTTGACAAACCATCTGCAGTGGCGGGTTAGAAATTTAGTTTCAAACACCTTATAATTCCCATTAATCAACCAATAACATTCAATCCACGAAACATTGTCTCTTGGCGCCACCACAATCTTAAGTTTTTCTAAAATAAAGTCCTAGGCGCGGTGTTAAGTTAATCTCACCTGACTGCAAGATACAATTGTAGCCTCTACTCAATAAAACCATACACAACTCAAGTTCACACACACGTTCACTTTAACAGAGTACGTTAAATTTCGTCTCAGAAGACTTAATGTATGTACATTCAATTTTGAAAATCTAAGTTCAATTACACTTATTAATAAATTATCCAAAGGTTAATAAAATTTTGAAGCATACGAGTCGTCGTAAACTTACTTATCGCACCCTGTGTATTCATAAAATCAAAGTAATAAAACGGTATTTGGATACTTTATAATTTACTCTCCTATACGCATAGATCAATATTTATAACTGTCATAAAAATTCTGCAATAAATAAATATCACCCAATTTAGAAAAATAATACTGCGGTCTATCAATGTTTAACCCCAAAGCAATAATTCGTATTTAAAGAAATTTAGAGACACTGCGTCGTTCATAAATCAAATATTTTCCATCAAATACTATTTGCATACTTTCTCTTTAAACTGTATTTAAACATTTCAAATCCGAAATTTCTGCTTAATAAATATCTTGTTATCAGTATTTTGTAGTTAATGACTGTTAATGAATGCAAGATAAGTAAATTTTGTAATCGATTTGACTCAAAATAAGCAATTCTCAGATTAATCATTTAACCAAAATATCGGAGAACTGATTACTTTTAAACGGTGTAGTCCTTTATTTAGTTTTTCACAAAGAAACAATGAACTCTTATAATTCTCTCTTATGATTCGTATTAGGACCATGCTTATACTAACAATTTAAAAAGTAGTATCTTACTTGAGGATGAATCACATTCAGGATTCGAAACATATATTACATGCAGGACATTTTTATCATTAAAGAAGTGTTCTCTTGAGATTTTGGTTTAAAGTTATATTAAACTATCTCGATCATTTTTTTCCCAAATTTAAGTATGGATTTTACTAATCCTTATAAATTAGTACCATAGTACTTAAATGAAATTAACCATATAGACAATAACATCTCTAAAAATAATCAAACTTGTATCGTTCAAAAACCTAAAATTATTCTTACATAAATAAATTTCGTAGTACTGTATCCGGTATAAAATGTCCAATGGGTTGATTGGTTGCAATTGTTTCTTAATAAGCATCCACTCTTCTCACTGGTAACCGGCCACAAATAGTTTGGTCGACGCACTATTCACTATCTTAAGTATTAAGTTTATTCACGACTTACGCGTAAAATAAAATGGAGCAATCTGATTTACTATATCCCTTCCGAAAAACAAGTGCTTGTCAAAGAATTTTTTTTTTACACTTGAACTGCGACGTTGACTATTTACAAACAAAAACCAGTACAGATCGTTATGGTTTCACAAAATACATCAGCGCAACCACCCCTTAAGTATAGCTATTTGCCGAGCTGTAGTGCATAAGTAGCTTTGTAATGGTATTGTTCATAATTTATAGGTTTGTCCATAGATGGGTAGCTGTTGAAGTAAATTAATTGCAGATATTGAACGTTGTGTAAGTAGGTTAGTTAATAAGCACATTGCAAAATAAGCATGACTCAAACTAATTTAACGTTATAAAGTTATAAGTAAGGAATACTACAGAGTGTCACTTCTTGTACCCAGGCACTCTATCCTCACATACTTGCGGTCATCCACTTTGCCCAACGTCACCATATTTTCCTTGGTCAAACCACAATCAGCCTATCCTAAAGCAGATTTCCACTGCGTGTCTTTATCGAGTGGAAAGTCTAAAATGGAACTAACGCAAATGGTACGAGAAAATCGCAGCTTAGATTTCCTTACAAACATTCTCACAATGTTTCGTAAAGACCCTAATTCACATTAAAATTCACACCATATACTGTCCAAATCTAGTTTTAACTTTTTATGAAAATCTCCATGTGTGCGAGCTTTCTTTCCGCACAATTTAGTAAATTATAACATTATTTGTCCTTGAGCATGTATGAATTTTTCTATTACACAATGTTACGACATTTATACAAGCAAAAATATACAAACATATTCATTTTCTACACTTTAATACAGTATCAACATATCCATAAATTCACTAACTCACAGATTCACAAATCCGGTAAGATTTAACCGTTACCGTCTCAATAAACATTATTTCTCAATCAAATTTAATACTTTCAATTTAAAAATCTTCATACAACATTTAAATAGTCTTTTACATGGTACACAACGCTTTACCAAAACTCCAGTACGTAGCATTTACATAAATTTACATTATGCGCACACAAAGAAAAATTCTCGTGCAAACTCACGTTCATTTAATATACAAAATACGGTCTACGCAGAACACAAGACTGCATATACTCAGCATACCAGGTTGTAAATTTTGAATTGTGCGTGCAATGTTCTGCTTAAGGTCACCAATCGTTCGTGGTCTGTTCTTGTAGACATGTGCCTTAAGATACCCCGAAAAAGAAAAGTCCAAGGTGTCAGATCGTATGACCTTGACGGTCAATTTACATTTACATTTCTGAAAGTAACCCGCCCAGAAAAATATTCTGGCAACGATTCCATGGCCACGTGAGCTGTGTAACGTGTAGCATCGCCTTGTTAAAAGAAAACATTATTCAATATTTAACAGTGCAGGACACAAACATTCTCTTAACATAATCCCATAGCGGTAACCATTAACAGTCACGTTATTTTCATATTGGCAAATATAAGGGTCAATTATTCCATGAACCCAGAAACCGCACCAAGCAGTAACTTTCTCAGAATGGAGAGGCAATTAGTGAATCATTTGAGGATTCTCATCAGCCAGAAATGTGCTTCATTCGAAAATATGATTTTTGAACCAAAATTTTGATCAACTTCTAACTGCTCTAGAAACCCAAGCCAGGATACGACGTATACGACGATAAGCAGGTTTGAGCTCTTGAGTAATCTGAATTTTATAATCTTTTAGGTGAAGATCATAATGCAAAATTCTCCCACGTACTCATCTGAGAAAGTCCGAGTTGTTGAGAATAACGTGATACAGAAACATTGGGATCTTCTCTAACACTCAGGGTCACAGAAGCGATGTTCTCCGCTAAACGCACATTTCGACGGCGTAATGATGTTGGTTCATTTACCACTGAGTCTGTTCATGCAAATTTTTAACAAGACGCTAAAGAAAGCGTTCAGTTGGTCGATCACGTTGTCCATAAATTTCAACGCACGAAATGTTTGTCGAGCCGAGCCTGTACTTTGATAAAAAGTTTTAATAATTTCTACTCGCTGTTAAATGCTGTATCTCTCTATAATAACTTGACAGATACTACTGTCAACTACAGTGCTAACCTAGCGTCAAAAAATTAAACAGTGTTGGCAAAGTTACATTTTAAATTTCTGACGCTCTTATTAGTAAACCCTTTGTATGTAAACTTTCAGATAAAGGTTTTCTCGCATCCACTCAGATGTTACAATGAACTCAATTTTTTCATGAGTTTGTTATTTTGACAGTACAATATTTAAAGAAAATCAACTTACTTATCAACTTTACTTTAACAACATTAAATTAGGATACAGTATTACAATGTTTATAAATTGTAATTGAAACAGATGGCATTTGAAGCTGCATTTATTGAAATTGCAGGAAAATTCTGTTGAGAATTCAACATATTCACATTAAAGAATTCAGTTGTAGAAGTTGCTCCACGCTGCAGTGGAGATTTTCCATCCGCCATGCTGCTTCACTGTTATTAAATCGCCTCCTTTGTGTTCTCCAAATGCGACGCTGAGGATCGTCGAAAACAATGTCCATAGGAGAGAATATGTTCTGGTAGGTGGAGGTATTTAGCAATAACCCATGACATTTCGCCAAATTTGTTTATACCAATTGGTTGCAATGGCCCAGAAAATGGAGTAAGAAATAAATTATTATTATTTTCAATATTATTGAGATAATTCCGTAAATAATAATTTATTCATTTCAGTTCTCCCTATTATATGTGCAAATCCATCGCACATGATTTTGCCAAACCCCACTTCATCGTGAAGTGTAAAAGCGCAAGTTGTCATATAAACCTCGCTCTGTTCTACAAAACACTTTTTTGTAGAATATCCAACAGAATTTCTCTGCAACCCGCTTTTATACTAATATATTACTATTCCTGTATTTCTCTGTTCGAGAATATTAAACCTGGCCAGCTCTTGAAGCGATTTTGTGCAATTTACCTTATTGTTATAACGTGTTTCACCATTTCGAAATCTGACCTGTATTATAAAAGTATTTAAACAATTCCTGTGACATAGACAATCCTTAAATAAATAATTTGACGCTAAAGAGAGACTAGTTCCTATGCCAAGTTGCTCTATCATGTGATCTTTCGGCAGAAGACTGGCTTGGTATCGGTATCTTTTCATGTAAGGATGCTTGAAGCTTGTCACGAGGATCAAAACTAATTCTAGCACCTTTGGAACGTATTATTATTCCACTCTTAAAGATTCTACTTATTTAAAGTGTCTGAATTAACTTTAAATGAAAAGAACCGCTAAGAATTCGTTGGTTCAGCTGAGGTTACACTAACCTGGCCATTACCAAATTCCAAACCTAAACCCGCTGTATTACCCACGAAGTTCTACTTATTTAGAGTGTCCGTATTAACTCTGAATAATTTGGATCTCTGAGAGTTTACTAAGTTCGGCTCGAGATTACTTTGACTGCGAGCGAACTCAAAATCAAACCCTCTGTATATGTAAAGATCCCCGGAATCTCCTTGTGTAAATGTCACTGAAAATAAACAAACTCAGACATAAAGGAAACGTTCAATTTCCTTTTGCGAAAGTAAATAAATAAAACAGGTCGTTTCGTAACGTTTAATGCGAATACAAGACGGCATTAATTGGACAAGGTTATTTTCTAGTTTTAATTTATTTAGAACATTGGAGTAAAATATTCCAATAAACCATTTAAAGCCCTCCGATAAATAGTGAACAATTCACACCGATTAAATAAAGTTCTTATTTATGCAAATAATAAATGTTTCATTGACCTTTAGTAATTTTTAGCCCTATGTATATATTTAGTTTAATTAGAATATAAGAATAGTTATAGTTATTTGAACCCTTCCCATGTGTATATAAAAACCAGCATTCTAAGTAGTTCAAGGCCCCGATTCAGCGTGACATTAAATTTCAATTGTCACAATGTAAACTTTCTGTTTAGATTGAATTATACTGAAATCCTCCTATCCAGGTAGTCCAATAATTAATCAAAGCTCAATTAATTATTCCACATTACAGAAACGGAACTGTATTATACAAACCTTTAATTTTCAAATATAATTTGTCAATTAAAATAAATTTCAAACTCCAACTTACCTGTTGATATTAATACACTTGTAATTGTCACAAAAAATGAACTGTCCTTAACAATGTTCCGTTTAATAGTATTGAATAAAGCAATATCAAATTAATTTCTTGTAAATTCAACAACTGGTGATATCGATAAACATAACCAACATTAATAAATTGCTAAAATGTCAAATTTTACTAACTCCTGTCAAGCCTGTCAATTATCGTCATCACTGTTTAAGTTATCCACACATGGCGTTACCTTACAATTTTAACTAGAAATGTAAAAATAACTTTGTTTTGGACATGTATTTTATCAGAAAAGGTGTAAAGTAAGTTTCCTGAAACATATTTTATTATTTTATACTTCATATATTTTTTATATGGTTCTGAAAGCTTACAATTTACTGACCATTTTGCCGCATTGTAGCGGTGTCTTTGCAATAGTGTGCGTCAAAAAGAAGTTACACTTTACGTTCACAAGATTGTAATGTCAATTTTACGTTTAAGGAGGCCAAAAATATATATTGATATATTATGAGTGTACAATCAAATAAATGTTATGTAAGGATAAGCATTTGTGTAATATAAGTTGTATACACGCCTGGTGCTAATGTGCACGGTATGTTTAAGTTTTTGAAATAATGAATGAATATGAAAAGACATCCACACAAAGTGATGATAGGTTTCATCACTCTCTCTTTCTCTCTCTTTCCCTCTCTCAACAACCCCAATCATTTTTTCTCGTTTCCAAGGATTACAGCTATCTGTATCTGAGAAAAGTGATCCAGTTCTTCTTTGAAATACTCATAAAGGCGTTGAGGTGAATAAGATACGTATATAGATGTTAATAAATCTTTATTTATTAGAATTTCATTGAAATTTTTTCATATAAATGATATAAATGAGCCAAAGCGCAGTGACAAGTGTTTTGTGTATGAAAAACAACATGCATTAAGTTTGGATGAAGTAGGTTGTTCTTCAAACACTGTGATACGTAGTTCTAAAAATTTTTGAATATAATCGGCTTTCTATCGTCCTTTAACGTACACCTTATATGTTGTTGATACGAAATCACTAAGTATACGAGGGAATAGATGTGGAGGTATATCCATTAGGGTGGTGCGGTCTGTATATCGTAAATTTTAATTTCTAAATTTTTGGCATGGGACAGTTTGGGAAAGTTGCCTTTATATATACGCATTATGAGGGCAAAATATTTTTGAAAAATATTGAGTTTAAGTACTGCCCCGAGGCATAAAACAACTTACTATACACAGTTGTATTCTAATAATACCTTTTAAATGGACAGTTTACCCAAAAAACCCAATGTATCATTTTATTTATCGTAAACAACAGTACAGATGCAGTCGATTACTACCAAGATAGCACAGAGTAATCATAGCATGCTTTTCATTACCTATCCGCGTGGGAGGGGCGCTCCCCACCATTCTCTAACTACGATCGAGTGCAGTCTGCACGACTCAAAATACGTTGTTTAGTAGAAGCGATACATTCGCTGTATTGTATTCGTTGTTTGTGTGTTTTAATTACGTTTTCGAGAATTTACTATGTCGTTATTGAGAAGTGAAGTAATATGTCCTGTTTTCGGCCATGGCCGAGATTTACCAAGAAGTACCTTGCCAACATACGAAGATATGATGTTACTGTATTTGTGGGTGAGCCGAAATAAACAATGTCAATATCAGAATTTAGTGAGTGAGACTAGTGCCGAAGTTACTGCTAGTATACTAAGCCAGTGGGTAAGAGCATCCATCCCTACCATCGAAGAGCGGTCGGTGATAAAAAAAATTAAAGCATATCATGATAAGTATCGAAATTTGTTAAAACCTTATGCATCAAGGAAAGACATTAATAGTTACCAGGAGCGAATTGCCCGCTTTAGAGCAGACGCAAAAAAACTGTTTGACATTGCCGCATGTAAGTGCAACGATTTTAATTTGTGTAACTGTCCAAAACCATTTAAAGTGCCTTCAACAGAAAGAATTTTTTTGCACGATCAACGAACGGAGAGAAAAATGGGTATTGGTAACGTAGACACTAAAGCAACTAAAGCAATTCAAATGAACTTAAAAAGGAAGCTAAAATTGGACGTCGCGGCCAAGTCAAATAAAGATGACATTGTTGACTTAACTTCGCCAAAATGTAAACGCTCTTTTTCGCAGGCAGCCATTTCAATTAGTATGCCCTCGTCGGAAACTCCTGAAGCAGATAGTGTGGAAAAATTACAATCTTCGAAGTGTGAAAAATTGCAACACTTATCTGCTGTTGCAAAGACGTTGGACAGGTTCCGTGTGTCTGACCGAGTTGGAGCAGCAATCGTTTCGGCGACATTGCAAGATATTGGTGTTATTTCTGAGGAGAGTAAGTCCAGTGTTGTCGACAGATACAAAATACGTAGAGCTCGCCAAAAAGAGAGAACATTACTGTCAACAACACCGTTAATATACGACAATTTTGGTTTATATTTCGATGGGCGTAAAGACAGGACTCTAAAATTTGAAGACTCCAGAAGAAAAACTGTGTTAGAAGAGCACATTACGTTGGTTAAAGAGCCATGTTCAGAGTATATTGGTCACCTGTCTTTGAGTTCCGGAAAGGCTTTACATGTGTGTACCAAAATAGTAGAATTCTTAGAAGCAAAAAATATTGACTGTGCTAAACTTGTCGTCATAGGGTGTGACGGGACTGCAATCAATACTGGACATAAAGGAGGTGTGATACGATACCTGGAAAAAAAGTGGAATAGACCGTTACAGTGGAGCGTTTGTCAGTTACATGCCAACGAACTTCCGTTGCGCCATTTATTTGAGCATATTGATGGTAGCACGGCTGGTCCTCGATCTTTCACTGGCAATCTAGGTACAGCATTAAAAGATTACGAAACTCTTCCTATTGTAAAATTTAAAGCAATAGATTGTAACTTACCTGATATTACTAAAAGCGATTTAAGTACAGACCAATTGTACTTATATGAAATTTTCCAAGCGATTAAGTCTGGATGCTGTAGTGAAAGTCTGGCAAAGAGAAATCCGGGAAAAATGGTACATTCAAGATGGCTGACAACGAAATAGAATTTTAAGATTGTTCGTTTCAACCGCTATACCAACGGAAGACTTGCTTCTTTTAATTAACTTTATTCTAAAGGTTTATGCGCCCATGTGGTTTACCATAAAAACACAACCACTAGCTATTTATGGCGCTAAACATTTACATCAGACCATAAAACTGTCAAGGTATCTTCCAGACAATATAAAGAAAATTATCGATACAGTAATACAACGGAATGGGTTTTATGGTCATCCGGAGAATATTTTATTGTCGATGTTGGCAGACGAACGGGGTCACGTGAAAGTTCTAGCCTTAAGACGTATTTTAAAGGCTAGAGCTTCAGCTGGAACAGTGTTACGTACTTTTATTCTTCCTAAGTTTAATTTTCAAGTCGACGATATTATTGATGTTATAAACTGGAGTGAAGTGGTTGTAACTGAACCCCCTTTAATTATGAACATTAGTAGTGAAGTAATTACCAGGTGCATACAAGACCCAAATTTAATTGAAGATCTTATTTTGCCACAAATTAAACTTTACCCTTGCCACACGCAAGCTACAGAAAGATCTGTCAAACTCGTTACCGAGGCTGCTGCGACTCTATGTGATGAAGATAGAAGGGACGGTTTAATTAAAACAACACTTGAGTCCGTAAACGGATGCCAGTTTTAATACAAAAAGGATTATAAGTTGTTATAATTTATTGTGGTTATGGCTGATTGTAAAGTTTTTAAATAACTCTCATTTGTTTTAAATACTGGTAAAATAAAATGTTCATTTAAACGCTTACTGATTTATTTGCCGAAGGTTTGTAGTAGTTACGGGATTTTTGCTTTTTTAATTAATATTTAGAGATCTTGGGGCAGTAGAAAAATTTCAAATTTGTTCAAAAGAAAATTACTGTAACAATTAACTTTATCAGCAGCAACTGCTCTGCAGTGGCCAAAAACAAACATGCAAAAAAGAAGTATTTAGTAATTACGGGGTATCTGTTTTCCTACAATAATATTTAGCGGCCTTGGGGCAGTACAAAAAATTCGAATTTGATTAAAGTAAAAATAGGGTAAGCATTGTCTTTCTTAGTAGCAACTTTCCCGCAGTGGCCAAAAAGAAACATACCAAAAATAGTTCTTCGCACCACCCTAATATCCATATTCCCACTTGATAAAGTGGTGGTTGTGAATTAACCAGTTAGCTTGACTTTGAAATTCACTGTCTAAGATGTGCCATGGAAATGGAGGCTTGAATACGTAATGAGCAACTTGCTCTCCATTATATATCGCTAGCTCCTTAGGTGTAAACATATTTCTTGCCGTTTTGAATTCTTGCACATCAATTATAACAACCATTACTATTATTTTGTTTGGCTGCCTTGGTTAGCGCGTTGTGTAACTATGCAATCGTGCAGTATTTCCTCATGCTACATTTAAACAAATAGAACTGATTTTATGATTAGGTTTACTCACACTATTACAATTGTAAATACGTAAGCGATTTTACTGTGCAAAAACAGTGCTTTTACATATATACTTTTTAGAAAAACATGATGTCGAAGCGAATGATATGTTATTATAAAATTTTAACTTAGATAGATGGGTAAACTCCACGAGGATACCCGAGCAATACCGAGCATGCACAAAGTCCGACAATACTCACCTTGACCTATGCATGCACAAAACCAGTTACATGAGTCATTGGTTAAAAATGCTTATTTTTCTATTTCTAACTACCTTGAAGAGCCTAACATAAGAACTGTAATATGATACCTTCTCAACACCTAGTCAATAAACTTTAACCTTGAAAATTGATTTGCATGAATTGTAATATGATACCAATAAATTTTAACCTTGAAGAGCTTAGCCAATATATAAAAACCTGCAGACACCATATTATACGCTACATTTTAATAGTCTCATCAATAGCAACTCTCTTCATTATGACGTACCTACCCTTCATTTAATAAAAAAATAAGAGAAATTTTTTTTGCAATAAAAATATATAATTCATTTCCAAACAATTATACATAAATATAGGTTGTTATTTTTTTTACAGAAATGTTAAATTAGTTGCCTTTACTACATTTCCGGCGCTGGTGATGTACACGTCTTTCTCAGTCAGGTATTGCTTAAACTCTTCAATGCAATTTTTTGAAGTATTCATAACATCGTAAGGGAAGTATGCACTTAAAGTTCTCCGTTTCAATGATAATATGATTACCATACTTCGTGTCTATAGTATTCATATCAATCACTTTATATTTTGCACCCACCTCCAAGTCTTTTACGTTCATGAAGGATTTACAGAAAGTTCTGTTGTTCAATGCGGATAGATCCATCTTTAACTGATTCGAGAACGCTTTTGAGTTTTGAGTTGACACCGGAACTGTCCTATATATTACTGCATCACGATCTTTGATGGTAAAGGGGAGAGTGTGCTTTGAGGATTGCATCAGTAAGTTAATCTGCATCTGATGATGAATAACTGCTACCATCGGGAGACGCTGTCCATTTTTTTTGAATCGGTCCAGGAATGATATTGTTTCTGCTTGCATTATATCGACTTTACTTGCTCGCAATTGTACTACGAGTAAACACTGTTGAAGAAATGATTCATGTGTAATTTACATATGGTGCAGTTGTAGTATGACCTCGGTCTACTCTTAGCATAGACAACAACCTATCATTCTTTTTGTTTCCATAAACTGATTCTATTTTTATATTTCTAAGGAATGTGATATGATACCTCCGCGGGTCTATAATCCTTCAGTTTGAGCACCCTATTTTTAGATTTCTAAGAGTCTTAATATACCATTTAACCTTGGTTTACTTTTTAGCATACACAACAACAATAACCTGTCATTCTTCTTGTTTCCATACACTGATTCTATTTTTATACTTCCAAGAAATGTAATATGATACACCTGCAGGTCATTTCTCTCTGACCTTGAAAACTCTATATTTAGATTTCTAAGAATTGTAATATGATGGCCTAGCAATTTCTATTCTTAGCTTTAAATCTTGATCTAAATGTGTCCTTGATTCGAGTACCCCTTACAACATGTTTAAACTTGTTGAATGCCCACCTTGTCCTACTTTTAGTTTAGAAAACTATTTCACCTTCACACAACTTAGTCAATCTGAATACCATTTGACCATGATCTACTTTTTAGCATACATACATACATAACAACCTGTCATTCTGCATGTTTCCATGTACTGATTCTATTTTTAGATTTCTAAGAAATGTAACATACTACCCCTGCAGGTCATTACACTTGACCTTCAAAACTTTATTTTTAGATTTCTAAGAATTGTAATATGATCATTGACCTCGCAATTTTTAGTTTTAACTTGAAATCTTAATGTTTTTGTTTGAAAGGGTTGAACTTAGAAAAATTGCTTAAAAAATATTTCTATCATCTACTAGGGGTAGCTGCCTCAATTTGATATATGTGATAGGTACATTGAAAAGTCGACAGCGGGTATTGGGGGGTTAGATTTATTTTGACAAATTCTGGCCCGTTTTCGAGAAAAATAGATTTTTTTGTTAGAAAGGGCTCGCTATTACCTTCGTCATGTTTCCCTATAAAAAGTTTACTGAATCATGCATACGCAAAGCAAACCTTTTATTATAAACTAGGAAATGTCATACGATACCCCTACAGGTCAATAATCTTTGACCCTGACCACTCTATTTTTAGACTTCTAAGATTTGTAATATGATGATGACATTGCAATTTCTATCTTTAGCTTTTGACCTTGAAGAGATCCAATAGCTTACATTTCTCACCACCAGAGGGCGAGTGACCTTGAACTGGTCCAGAACCGGCCCCTACTCACTACTAGTACCGCAGAAATTAGGAAATTAAATATAAAGGTTGTTTATTAGTTGCTACGGAAACTATCACATTAACTCACTATTGCCAAGCTAATTATTTTACAACCAAAGTTTTTAAGTCGTCAGTAATTAATAAATAATAGGAAATAAACCCCCAACAGAGAAAATAGTATGAAACATTCGTTGCAGAAGTCCTTCCAAGCACTCGTTCATTCGAAACTTGAACTCGTGTTAGAATGGTTGGCCTTCTGAAAATGATTCTTTAATATAATATTCCATTATAATAATGTGTAATAGGGTGTACTAAAATACTGAAACAAACTGTACATACATATTGCTTACAAAATAACTTCGTGTATTATTTTAGGCAAAGCTATCAAAATAGTTTAGTAGAGGGGTCCATGACCCAGAGTGCTCGGTTACTGTATTAATTTTAATTTTCCCGAAGAATTGATAACAAGAAAGCAACAAAAATTACATCCATTAAAAATATTTCCTGCATTTTGCATTATATTGTCACATAACACTACTAGTGAATAAAAGTAATTAATGCTAGGTATTTAAATTATATAGATATAATTTCTGAAGTAGTACACTTATTAAATTTTTATAGCGAACATAATCACACTATTTCAGAGAAGTTTACTCGAAACGGAGCATTGAAGCAAAATAAATAATTTAGTTAAACTTGAAAGAACGTTTCAGTGTTAAAGTGCGAGAAAATTGAATTCGTTCATATTACGGGCAATTTGTACATTCGTTGAGAGTTGAAAATTTCTAATACATAACATCGTTGTTACTCCTAGTACCATAATCCTTCTAAAATGAATTTTACCGTATAGCACGGATGAGAATTTAAAATTTTAATTCTATTATATCGAATTCGGGCTTTAGATTTGCATAGGCTCAAGCATTTACATCTTTTTAAATAGATTTTACATTTGTTAAAGGTAACTTCATTAAGTAGACATTTGGAATACGAGTTACTTAATTTATGTATATTAAGTATTGATTCAAGTTACTGTGTAGGTGTTAGTGTATGTCACTTTGTTATGTTGAAATTATTATCAGAATGTAACACCATTGTGAGGTTTGAATTTCAGTATGTGAAAATGCAGTTATAAACAAGACACTAAAATAATGTCCATGTCAATATAGTGATCTGTGTAAAATGGTATTAATTTATTAATTACCAATTTACCAATTATAAGTCCTCGGTGGTCATTTGGCGGATAAATTATAAGGGTATATGTTGTATGCCATTTTCATAATCATAATGTAACTTTGTAATTTTCCGCTCTGTAGGTATTCGCAAAATGTTTAATTGTATAGTTTCAGTAGACATTTTAAAGAATTTTAACCACAATGTAGGATATTAAATTTAGAAATGATTTGTTGGTACAGAACATCTTGAATGTAGTATAGGTTAGTAGAAGGGGTTCATCTGAGGGTAAACGACGCCCGCCGTTACGACGCCCTAGCTTCGTGCAATAACCGGGGTGACGGCACTCCCACGTGGCCAGGGCATTTCACAACCCTATGGTTTCTTTTCGGGGGCCTTTTTCAACCCCTAGGCGGAATTTTCAACCCTGATAGTATTTTTATCCCTAATTAAGAACCTTTTGGCTGGGCTTGGATTCTTTTCAGGTGCGATTTTCAACCCCTTAATGGAATTTTCAGCCCCATGACTGTATTTTCACACCTAATTAAGGCCTTTTTGGCAATCCAACCGCAGTGTATAGGGAGCGGGGCGGTCATGTGACTGTTTTGGGCTGATCACCTGACAGTTTCAGCTTAATTAAGGTTCTTTATGCCTGTTTGGCGGTTCAACCCCTGGAAGGTGAGCAACCGCACTCACCTTGCGCGCGCATCTAGTGTTCTGATTGGTAGTCTTGTGGATAGGCCACGCCCTTTAGTTTCTCATTGGTCCATGGACTCCGCCCCCTGGTTTCTGATTGGTCGAGGAGGGTGGCTTGTCGGCCATTCTTGCGTTGAAGGCCATTTTGTCGGTCATCCTAATAAGGGTTTCATAAGACACCCTGGCTTCTGATTGGTGGCGGCCATTTTCTTTTTTACTTATAAGACAAAAACAAAGTCCATCGCCATTTTGTATGACGTCATATGATTTGTATTCTAATAAGTGGGGTCCCAATGCTAACTTGTAACACAGGTATGGGTCTTCGGAACTTGCTTTTATGGTTTCGCCCCCATAGTTGTGGCCCCCTTGGCGGTGAATTTCAGTTTGTATTTAATTCTTTACATTCTAATTGTTTATTGTGAGAAATTTGAATCTGTATTTTAATAAGGGGAACCTAATACTAAACTGTAAGACAAGTATACACCTTCGGAACTGACTGCTGGGCCTTCGTCCTCTTGGTTGGAAATCTGAATTTGTATTTAAGTCTCTCCATTCTGATTGGTTACGGTGGGAAAGTATGAATTCGTATTCTAATAAGGGGGCCCTAATTCTAACTTGCAAGACAATTTGTATTCTAATAAGAGGCCCTAATGTTAAATTGTAAGACAAGGATAGCTCTTTGGAATCCTATTTCGGGTCTTCGTCCCCTAGTCCTTGCCTCCTTGGGCTGGAAATTCGAATTTGTGGCGCCATCTAGCTGTGTATGGACTAATGAATGTTTTCTGTAATAGAGGTGGCTCCACCTAGGGGTATATTTTAAAAATACATATTGGTTCCAGTAATGGTTGTAGTGGGGAATTTGAAATAAGTGGTTCTAACACTAACTTGTAGCACAAGTATAAGATGCATGTATCTGGGGCTCGCCCCACTGTTACGCACAGCATAGGACCTTACTCTCAAAATTCCGCAGTCGATTTTCTATGAATTATGAGTCATAATTAAATTTTGTAGGCTCACTTGCTTTGTCGGCCATCTTGGAAGCCATTTTTGTTTTTGGCGGTAAATTTGAAATTGTATTCTAGTAAAGGAGACCTGATACTAACTCATAAGACTTGTAGGAATCTGAAGCTTGTTCTAAGGTCTATGGTCTAATGACAATGATAGGCGTTGGGTAAAATAAATCACAGCGTCCTATAGTTACTTACGAAATGAAATCGGTGTTAGCTTCAAATCGCATGTGTTATCAAAATTGGAAATAGAGGCCAGCTTGCTTGTTTGCCCACGGGAATTTGACCATTTTCAAAAACGAAATAGTGCGTTCAACCTTGTTTATAGATCCATAGCCCTTTTATCAGAGGTATTTCCGACGAGACATCCCTTGCATATAACATAATATAGTGGCCTGATTTCGAGTTTGGTTATTTATTTGTTATTGTGTAGGTATCTTAACTAATTTAACTATAAATCTCTTTCTTCTCCCTCACCCTATCCGTCTCCCTCTCCCTCTCTCCCTCTCCCTCTCTCCCTCTCCCTCTCCCTCTCCCTCTCCTTCTCCCTCTCCCTCTCCCTCTCCCTCTCCCTCTCCTCTCCTCTCCTCTCCTCTCCTCTCCCTCTCCCTCTCCTCTCCCTCTCCCTCTCCCTCTCCCTCTCCCTCTCCCTCTCCCTCTCCCTCTCCTCTCCCTCTCCCTCTCCCTCTCCCTCTCCCTCTCCCTCTCCCTCTCCCTCTCCCTCTCTCCCTCTCCTCTCCCTCTCCCTCTCCCTCTCCTCTCTCCCTCTCCCTCTCCCTCTCCTCTCCCTCTCCCTCCTCCCTCTCCCTCCTCTCCCTCTCCCTCTCCCTCTCTCCCTCTCCCTCTCCCTCTCCCTCTCTCCTCTCCTCTCCCTCTCCTCTCCTCCCTCTCCCTCTCCTCTCCCTCCCTCTCCCTCTCCCTCTCCCTCTCCCCTCTCCCTCTCCTCTCCCTCTCCCTCTCCCTCTCCCTCTCCCTCTCCCTCCTCTCCCTCTCCCTCTCCTCTCCCTCTCCTCCCTCTCCCTCTCCCTCTCCTCCTCTCCTCTCCCTCTCCTCTCCCTCTCCTCTCCTCTCCTCTCCTCTCCTCTCCCTCTCCTCTCCCTCTCCCTCTCCTCTCCCTCTCCCTCTCCCTCTCCTCTCCCTCTCCCTCTCCCTCTCCCTCTCCCTCCCTCTTCCCTCTCCTCTCCCTCTCCCTCTCCCTCTCTCCCTCCCTCTCCCTCTCCCTCTCCCTCTCCCTCCCTCTCCCTCTCCCTCTCCCTCTCCCTCTCCCTCTCCTCTCTCCCTCTCCCTCTCCCTCTCCCTCTCCCTCTCCTCTCCCTCTCCCTCTCCTCTCCCTCTCCTCTCCCTCTCCCTCTCCTCTCCCTCTCCTCCCCTCTCCCTCTCCCTCTCCCTCTCCCTCTCCTCTCTCCCTCTCCCTCTCCCTCTCCCTCTCCCTCTCCTCTCCCTCTCCCTCTCCCTCTCCTCCTCTCCCTCTCCCTCTCCCTCTCCCTCTCCCTCTCCCTCTCCCTCTCCCTCTCCCTCTCCTCCCTCTCTCCTCTCCCTCTCCCTCTCCCTCTCCCTCTCCCTCTCCCTCTCCTCTCCCTCTCCCTCTCCCTCTCCCTCCCTCTCCCTCTCCCTCTCCCTCTCCCTCTCCTCTCCCTCCCTCTCCCTCTCCTCTCCCTCTCCTCTCCCTCCTCTCCCTCTCCCTCTCCCTCTCCTCTCCCTCTCCTCTCCTCTCCCTCTCACACAAAGATCTCCTTCCTCGTCTCCTCTCCCCTCATCTCCCTTCCCTCCCTCTCGCTCTCATCGCTCTCATCGTCCACTCTACCCTTCCCTCTCCCTCATTTCAATTGTATTTCGAACACAAAAGATATTTTACGGGTTAATTATTGGTGTTCCCTTATGCCATGCTTTATCAGTATTTAACGGTTAATCAATTTACGGGCTTGATTTGGGATTAATTGTTTTTAGGTAGATAATTTAATTTCTATAGTTGGGTATTAATGCCAATTATTACGAAACGTTTGAAACTTTTCCATATGGTGCGTTTAACCAAACACAATTTATACGTGATATTGGGAGGTTTTTTACAATTAATGCAAGCAATTTTATGCTAATCACTCGTTACTGTGGTAGGAAAAAAAAACTAGTCTTCACAAAACTTACTGTGAAACTAGAGATTTGGACATTATCATATACATATTCATATACGGGTATGATTTGTTTAAGCTTAACGGAAATGCTTTCCTATAATGCCTGCATTCAAAGGTTCTTTTTTACAAAACCTTTCTTTTATTGCTTACATTTGTTTTATCAAGTGTTATCATCGTCACGTGTTTAATTTCTTCAAGATGTATTTTACTCTCAAGTGTTTTAGCAATATTATGGTACAAAAAATATTTGAATCAATCTTATACAACAACTTTTTATCTTTTGTCTTTTTGTAATTGTTATTCAACAAATTCTATTATTTTACTTAAGTTGATCGTAAAATTAGTCAGATTTTGTCGATAAAGTAGATAATAGTGTAACGCCTACAGCATTTTAAATTTAGCTTTAATTGCAAGCGTAAAAAGCAATTGTCCAATTACAACGAAATAAAAAGATTTTTTGTGCCGGAAAATTAATCTTCTTTAATTAAAGTGAAACAAATCAGCCGTACGCTTTTTCACAAAATAATTCAGAATATTAACTAAGTGAGATAATATATCTTTCAGTTTTAAAAAAGGACGTTTGCGCCCTATATTGAATTTTAACATGCATTTCTCTCCATTCATTCAAACAGAGAAAAAAGAATCCTTTTTTTATAAACCCAAATTGTTTTAGGGTAAATGTAACAATGAAAATAAAATTGTATAATCATGAAGGATTCTTTCCATATGGTGAATGATCATCAAAAAAATTCATTTAACGCAGTTGTAGAATGTAAATAACGTATTTGAAGAAAATAAAATCGACGATTATGTAAAATTTTCGCGTCGACGGACTTTTATTTTATTGAAAACCGCAGGATATCAAAATACTGAAGTTTCATCCTAAATTCTATGAATAAAACTACACGACTGCGTGTAGCATCCCTACATGGTCAGCATGTTGTTGAAATGTTCTGCAGTATAAATATTTTTGTAAAAAAAATTGCTACAAGCGCAATATAGGAGGTTTATAGTATTTTTATGTAAGTTTACGAACACATTTTGAAAACTAAAACCTCTTTTCGTTACACTGCTTATACAAAAATGGAATTTTGATTAAAATTAGTGCAACTTTAAGTAATCAAATCGTGAACATTGTAGTGTAAGCAACATATATAATAATTTTGGTTTCTACTTGGAAATATCTTTTTGAACACTTAGACACGTTTACAAGACAAATTTTGTAGATTGTTTTGATAACTTGAGTTAAAATATATCTTTTTCAGCTTCAGTAATTGTGAAGCTTTCCTTTCGTAAAACAAGTCAGATCTCTATGCGATTTCAGAAGCAGAAAATTTCGTTAGTTAAAATATTTAAAATGCTAGAAGTTCTATTAGGAAATTTAAGTGAGATGCTGATGCTTTATAATTTGCTAAGCCAATCAATCGATTTGTCACTTGCGACTTTTTTTTCTAATAATTAATTTATTATAGATAATTAAATTGTGGTGTGACCTAAAATTACATAGTATTTCAGAAGGATTATCGTTCCAGTTTCACGCTAGCACAGCTGCTAAAACGGATCGATTCTAAATTAATGTTAATCGTTAGTATCTTGTTGGTATACCTTAGTATCAAAAAACATGTAACATCTACAAAAGATTCAATACTGTAGCGCCATTATTAAAAAAAAAAGTGGTATGAAACAATAATATAAATTTATTGCCCAACAAATACGCAAATTCAATTCAAGAACAACCCAAAATTATTTAATTGCAGTATACAAACCATACAATCTGTGATATAGTACGAGGGTCGTCAACAAAGTAACCACCAACCAGTAGCGGGCCGCACCTTGCCATTGGAGTAAGCAGCAACTCAGTACGCTTCTAACCGTACAAGGTGGAGTATCGCACTTTCACGCCTTCGCTCAAAACGTTAGTACCGCAATATAAAATCTCGCCAAGTGTGAATTGCGGGACGACATATGATTTCTGTGGGCGAAGAAATCTTTCAGCAGCCGAAATTCATCGTGAATTGTGTACAGCTTATGATCCAAATAGTATGAGTGACGGTATTGTCCGTCAATGGGTTCGATATTTGCAGAATGGAAGAACAAACATTCACTACGAAAACACAGGAGCGGTAGGTCTTCTGTTGTCAGTGATAACCTAATGAACAAGGTCAATGAAAGACTTCATGAGAACCTTCGATTTACAATCTCACAATTCCGAACATTTTCCTGAAGTTTCCAGGAGTCTTTTGGATGAGATAGTGACCGAAAAACTATACTATCGCGAGTTTTGTGATTTTTGGGTACCAAGACTGCTGAAGGAAGTCCACAAAATCAAATAAATGAGATCTGCCCTAGTCTTTTTTTCCCGGTATGACACTGAGGAGAAGAGAAAATCGGGAAAACTTTGTCAGCGAGGAAAGTCATATTAAAGGCAATTTGCTCATTGATTTTATGGAACGTGGTGCGTCTATCACTTCTGCAGAGTGTAACGGGTGCCTAAGAAAAATCAAAATTTCGCTCTAAATTATACGAGATTTGATACTTGTATTATTACTTTTCTAGATAAAGGAATGGTTATTACTTATTTGTATTTGAATGTAATTATAAAGCTCGGGCAGTATGCACTGAAAAAATTCTAAAATATGCATGCAAATATGCACCAAAAACAGAAAAAATAAGCACTAAGGTATGCTTTAATGCATTTTAGTATATATAATAAAACAACGAAATAAATACTCATTTTACCTTGTACCTATATATTATTTATTGTAAGAACTACATGTACAGAAAATACACAAGAAATAAGTATAATAAATTATTTTATTTATTTATTTTTTAATAAATAATAATTACTATATTTTAAATTATAACCCTTTATTATATTACGTTTATTTATTTCTGTTAAAACAATATACTATCAAGGAGAAGGGAATGACGCTGTAGTTTTTAAAAAACGGTCGCCTCTAGTAACCGATCAGAGTTGGTTGAAAAGCTCCAACAGAGAAACGCAGAAGTACGTCATCAGCTTTTAACGAAAGTACCAAGTAAGAATCTTTTATTGTGTAAACAAAGAAATTTGTTGTGTGTCTTATTTTCTCTGAACTTGGAATTTGATATCAGGATTGAAGGAAAACATTTCCTCCAATTCTGATAAAGGTATTGTTGTTACATGTTAGTTTTAAGAACGTTACTTTAAATTAAAGGTTTTATTTTTATGTATATATTGTAAACTACGCATTGATTCATTTTCGTTCAGATTTTGGATTTAATTAAATAAGTATAACGTTTTATTTACTTTTATTACTAAAGATCATTAATATTGAAAGCTTATACGAATATTGAATAGGTAAGTGCCGCCGCATCCAATTAAGAAAAGAATTTGCAACCGTAATTATTAAAGTTCATTTAATCAAATTGAAATTAAATAGAAAGCGAATTAAAATTGAACTAGTAGGTGATATCTTTATAAATTGAACCCATTACGCGCAAATAAAAAGGTAATCATTTACAGTCTCACAGAAACAATAGAACATTTTTATTCAATAATTTTCACATAAAAATGGTAAAAGAACTCAAATATTATTCTTTACAGCGGGGTTAAAATAACACAACCAATAACCAAGGGTGCCATGGCCGTTGAAAATTGGCGCCCAACGTGGGACACGATCAATTGACCCATAAAGAGATTAAGAAGTGTAATAAATTAGTATAATAAATAAAAATTTAATTAATTACCAATGAATTTCAAAAAAAAATTTTTGTTGTTGGTTTATTAAGTTTTATTTTCGAAAAAGGGTTAGAAATTATTAATTACCAGTGGCGTAGTTGAATTTTTACTTTTGAATTTTATATAGGAGGTTACAAAGATAGGTTTGCTTTTATTGTTTTATGGCATTAAGGTCCAGGTTTTAAAAAGCCGGGTAAGAAGTTATTGGAGGTAACTAAAACAAAGAAGATGGCAAACACAAAGGAAAGCGAAGATTATATTTTCAGCCAAGAAGAATGAATGATAATGAATATGAGGAAATATTAGCCAACATGCGAGAGAGCCAAGAAAAGCTAGAAGCCAAGATGGAAGAAGGACAAAGGAAGTCAAAAACCTAATCAAGAAAAATTAAAAGAATTAAAAGTAATTTTCAAAGAAGAAATGGGACCTCAAGTAGAATGGATGGAAGAACATTTAAGACAGAGCAACAACGAAATAATGATCAAGTGTAAGGAAGAAATCAAGAAACAAAAAGACGACACAGATCAGCAACTTTACATACAGAATATAAAAATGACACAAATGGAAGAAAGAAATGAGTGCGCCAGAGCTCAAATAGGCCTCATGGTAGGCGTGATAGGAGCTAAAATAGAGAAAAATGAAGAAAAGTACTAGAATGTGAAAAAAAGATTACTAAAGATGAAGAAACTATTATCACATTGGAAGAAAAGTTGTACGAACAAGAACAAACTGTATGAAAAGAAAAGACAACAGTAGTATATAGCGGACACCACAACGACCAAAAAAGTTTGATGGACATGTAAGGGCCACCTACCCAATGAAATTTAGAGAAACATTAGGAAAATACCTGAACCAAGCAGAAACAAGTGAAGGAGGAAAAATAAGAGCGGCAATGGATTTGTTAGAAGGAAACTCCAAAACATGGGCAGAATTTCATCGTTTTGACTGGACCCATTTTGCTCAATTCCAAGAAGATTTTATAAAACAATTTTGGTCGAAATCAGTACAAGAAAAAATTAAATTGAGATTAGCCACACCGCGATTATAGAACGCAAGACAGGGAAAATATGTGGACCACATTTGGTTGTGGGTCAGAAAGACGATATATTTACAACCACCAATCGAAGAGGAACACTTAGTAGAGACCTTAGTCAGACATTTTCCCAGAGATGTGGCAACATTTATCGCACCTCTGATAGGTCTGACTGACATTGTAGTCCGTAACATCAGTCCAGACAATCCGTGACTGCCCCTAAATTTAGATATAGGTGTAGTAATACGTCCAGTGGTTCACAAATAAAATCTGTCTTTACTAGTAGCACATCTCGACCTCAAGTTTGTTTTGATATTTTGTCTCTAAGTTCAGTACTGGATATTTCCAGATATTTACGTTGGGTTAGTTTGAATCAAAACTTATCGATACTATATTAGAATTGTTTTTACGTTTGTGTTTGCGGTTGTGCATACAGGATGAATTTTACCTATTTTGACGATATCGACCTAAACGAGACATTTTCAAGTTAGCAGTGTTGATATTATTTACATGGAAAACAATCGTTTCCACTCTATCGCTATCCTAGATTGTAGCGTCTTCAGTATTTGCATAAATATTTCATTGTATGTTAAGTATGTTTATATTGCATTCAGTACGTTCTCTATCCGCCATCTCTGCAATTACTTACTTTTTTTCTGTCATTGAAACAAATGCGTCAGATGAATCATAACGATTTTTTAGTCGTTCAATTTCATCTCGCAAGACAGGTAATACAATAATAATAGTTGGCGTAACATTCCTAAAAGGCATTTAGCCGCCCACACTGGCTTACCACATCTGTTCTTCAGGGTAGATTAGTCCCTTTGCTGTTCATCACACTTTCACCACCTCACTTAAACTTAACTAAAGAAAACTTTCGCTGTATCACTACAATTATGCGTGTGTCTTCGCCACTTTAACTACCTCTTTCCACTCCTCTTTATTTATTTTATTTTCTTTCCAGTTTCTGATTTTCAATGTACTTAAATCTTTTTTAAACCCATCTCAACTTTGTCTTTTCCCTTGCTGTGTCTTCCACTGGCCTCCACTCCAATATTTTCTTTAGTGTGTCCCTTTCCGCTTTTCTACGTATATGGCTTCCCCATTCATTTCTGCAACTATTCCATGGTTCATTCTTTGTCTATTTTCATTTTCATTAATATTTTTTGGTCCCAGAATTGCCATTTGCTTATGCTTCTGCTCTGTTAAGCACATCTTTTACATAGCGTAAATCATAACCGGTCTAATCAGTGGCTATTTTTGTACTTTTGCTTATGTTTTTGCTTTTGGGGCACACTTTGTTAGCGTAGTATGCATTTAAACCTGTTTGAATCCTATCTCATTTCATTCCCTTTTTACGTGAATGTGAATCTTGCGTTTATCACAGTTTACTTACCGTATCAAGATTTAAATTTTTGTTAGACTTTAAACACTTGTAACTCACTATATTTGTTTTATTACCACAGAACCTTAAAGTACAGCTGTTTTAAGTTTATTTTGATCCACCATGTATGTGTAGTACTTTGATAATGTATGCAAAATGAAAGGAATTTTTGTTGTGCATGCGTAATGTAAGTTGGTGTAATTGATACGCTACTGGAATTTAGTGAGCCAATAGTTATCGCGTGAAGGAATATTTGAATTCTGTAGAAAGATTTTCGTGTTGAAAGCGTTAGATTTGGTTCAGAAATAATGTTTTGAGTAAATTTTGATTGATACGGCACTGGTAAAACTACTGGTTCTTTGCTACTGTGTATGGAGGAATTTGGACTAAAGAAATTGTTGTAGACGTATGAGTGAGTGAGTTTATGATATATTGATATTTTATTAACGTGTAGTAAGGAACATGTATGCATATTTTTATTTGTATAATTTTTTTTAATATTGTGCAATAGGCAAATTTAATGCATGTTCAAGAATGAAGTTGATATAATGTGAGGGAGTTCGCTAAATTGTGCGGAAATGGGATTAGCCCACATGTGAGATTAGCATAAAAAGTTGAGGGATAATCTGGTTAACCTACAGTGTGAATGTAATTGCAATTGATAATTTCTTCGGAAAGCTTTTAGTGAATTTACAACGTAATTCAAGATGGCTACGTATATTTCCCATCGTTCGCGTCTTCGTCCAGGTTGGAACCATCGACGCGGCAAAGAAACGCACAAAATACACGGTTGGGAATTTTGATCTTAGCGCGAATTTATTGTGACGGTTTGGCAATATGGCGGGCAAAAGGCATATAATCGAGTGCCACATTTGAGGAGTTAGTTAGTTAGATGTTTTAGATGGTTCGAGCAGAGCTTGAGTAACGGTCGCGCGCGCGTTCGCGTTGCATAACCATTAGAATGGTTAGTGTAGGAGTTTATTTGTGAAATATAGTTTTAGCAGAGCATGTGTAGCGACCACATTAACCCATAAGTATATAAATCGTATAGACATTCATAAATAAATCGTTTAATATATTGTGAGCTGAAGGAAAGCATAAGTGGTTTTCTTCAAGAAATAAAAAGTGCTTAGGCGGATTAGAAGCTAACACAGCAAATATTTTGTTATTAGTGTTTAATTGTGGGACGCGTGACCTAATATAAAGAAAACCGAAGGTAACCATTTAGGTGGGCGAAATAAAAGTTTGTAAAATTTAGTTAAGATATTAGTGAGCATCATTGGCATTGAATGTGCACAATCGTTAGCAATACCAACTTGATTGTATAAATGCAAATAAGTAACCATTTTTCATTGTGGTAAACGTTTTAAAGGGCAAACATCACAGCATACCTTATGCTGTGATGTTTGCCCTGTCTTCTAGACCCGGATAGGACTAATTTACCATCCCGCCTAAGATTTCGGTGGCGCCTGGAGACAATTTTTTCCGGCCTGAGCTTTGTGAGTTGTAGATTTATGGTAAGTGTAAGGTGTTTGAAACTACCCTTCAATCATTTTACTCCTATCGACCACAGACATTTACACTGAAGCTGGCTTGGCAACTCGCTTATTTCAGTAAGCATACACGATGCCTAGAGCGGTTTGGACGTGTAACACTGTGCTCTACCAGAAGTACTAAACTCTTATGAAACGAGCTAGATAAGTTTTAGTTCACGCAAAATTTCTACAAACTGTGATTACTACATTACGCAGGCTGGGCCACCTGTAACGCCTCGGTCGTTTTGAAGAAACGGTAAATTTTTCTGAAAAGCTTTCTCTATATGTATGTAGAGATTACATGTAAGCATGTCTTAAAAATAATTTTGAATATACAGGGTGATCCAAAAAGTTTTAACTTCACAGACCTACTTTTCTTTAAATGGGAATCTCCAATTGTTTTAGCAAATTTGAATTCTGAAGTCAATTCCAATTTGTGTTTATTTAGAGTTCCCTAAACCTTTACCATTTGTGAAATATTTCACTTTTTGAAGAATACAGAGGTTTTGCAAAATCTGAATAGCTGTGTAACCTGCAGGGTATCAGCTATTTAAGGATCAATGCTTCCCTTTTTTGGAAAATGCAAAGGTTTTACAAAATGCTGATTAGGAATGTAACCTGTAGATCGAATTTAATGAGATTTGGACTACCAATTACCAACATTATAGGATAAGAGCCATAACAAAAAACAGTTTTGAATGTTATACAGGGTATTAGCTATTTAATGCTCAATATTTCACTTTTTTGAAAAATACAAAAGTTTTGCAAAAGTTGATTAGCTATCTACCCTGTAGATCGAATTTAATAAGATTTGGACTACAAATTACCAACATAATTGCCCAAGAGCTATAACAAAAAACATTTTTTAATGTTATACAGGGTATCAGTTATTTAAGGCTCAATTTTATTTTTAAACTTAAAAAACGTGCGTTACTTAAATGGATCGCCTTGTATTTTCTTCAGTTAAACAATTGCTTATTTAATTGCCGTTGAATCGATATAAGATTTTACTATACATAAACTTAATACTTTCGAAGCTATTTAAATTTTAAAAGTCTTTTTGCAACATATTGTTTCTATTCATATTTTACATTTTTTAAACATCAGATAGCTGATGTCAAGCTTTACAAAGCAATTATAGTTATTTATAATTTAGTTTTCAGTAAACTTTAAGTTTTAATAAACTGTTTCGATCTTGTTTTATTTAATTAGCATTGAAATTAGTTTTTTGAAACAAAATGAACGTTTATCTCATTCCGTAGAGGGCTGACATGATTCTCACGCTAGAAGAGTGTCATGAAAATTCTTTTTTTGCGTTAAAAGTGTACGCACAAAAGTATCCTGATCGAAAACACCCAGATAAAAGACAGATTCTTAAAGATTACAAGCTTCGCCCATTCCATATCGAGCTTCATGAACATTTGTGCGGTACCGACCTTCAACGACGCATTGATTCTTGCAGATGGGCTCTTGAGCGAGTTGGAGAGGAAGAGGATTTTTTCAACTTCGTTTTGTTGACGGATAAATCAACTTTTCATAATAATAGTCTAGTAAATCGACGCAACCTTGTAATAAAAAACAATGTGTGTAACGTAGGTGTAGTATACAAAATTTTGAAATAATAATAAAAAGTAAGTTATCCAAGATATACTAACCTTACACCACATATAATTGTGCCTTTGGCTCATCGGTAGATTAATAGGGTTGGTTCACTAAAATGATTTGCTTAATTACCACTTACCATTAATAATAAAGAATGTAAAAAAATGAAGTTATCTCGGGCGCCAAATTCTTTTTTTAAATTATCGGGACAATTAAACCGACTTGACAAAAATGTAAAAAAAAACAATATACAGACTATGTTTATTGAATTAAATGTATGATGAAATAATGAAGGTCTTAAAATTATTCTTAAATTTCTAAATAAAACACTACATAAATACCTTATAAATTTTTGTACACAAACTTTTCTTTTTGACAACCACTGGTATCTAAATATGATTACGGAGAGGTTAACAGGATGGAGTCATTCTTGCGTCATCATGGTGCAATCTTGACATAATATTATCTGCCACACCCGAAATTGAATTTATTTTTATAAAATCCGTACAAATTTGTTCTTAAAATTGTTAAATCCACTTCTTATTGCATTAATTGGAAGTATATCCATTCAAAAAATTGCAATCATAAAATCAAATACGTACTCAAAATTCAATTACGTTGTAAATTGAAGTAATGATATACATGTAATTAAAGTAAAAACGTTATTAAAACGTAAGGAAAACGTACAGAAAAACGCCACCAAATTGATGGAGTTTTTCACATAAATTTAAATAACATCAAAAAGAAGCAGCATCATGCTTCGACATTAAACAGGAAGTGCAAATGGAGGATTTTGAAGTAGATGATGAGGTCATGTGTACAAGATATCAGCAGAATAACTTAACGCAGACGCGTTATGTATCAGATAAGAAATGAATAAAAATTGAAAGCAGGATTATAAATCTTTACGAACTAAGAAGATATGCAAATTAAGTTGCCTACCTCATACCAATATTGTAAAATAATTTAAAATTTTCTTGTATTTAGAACTAAATGTAGGAAAGATCCTAAATTGAGGTATATTTTATACAACACAAAAAAGGGTTGTTGCAACTTCCATTATTATGGTATAGAAAACCGTCACTTAAGTAGAACAGTTGACCATCAGAATCGGAGGAGTTTAAATGTGTATGGTGGAATAGTTAGTGATTACGTTATAGGGCCTAATTTTTTGATGACCACCTGAATGGTATAATATTTTTAAGGTTTTAGGAACATCCCTTTAAATGTTCACAGAGGAATGGGGCTGCAATTAGACCGTGCCCCTTGCCGTTTTCAACACACAGCCAGAAATACTCTTAATAGAAAGTTTCCAAACAAATGGATAGAAAGGTGTGATCCACGTAGCTGGCCAGCTAGATCCCCGTATCTTACTGCCATGGATTTCTTTTTATGGGTAGTTGTTAAGAATGTTGTGTACAAAAGTTCTCGTAATTATGATGAGCGTGCTTGTGGTCGGTGACAACCTGTGAACAATTTTCCGTGGAATGGGTGAAATGCAAGGTTAAAATATGATAATATTTTGTGCTGTGTTGTATAGCACATCTATTTTACTATGCTGTCATTTAAAGTAACTTAAACCAGTTCAGGGCTGATGTTTTCTTATTATATTGAATTAAGAATTCATTAATGTTTTTCACTTTTATTACCCTAATATACTCGTTCTTTTGAGAAAGTGACAAATATTTCCTTTTTAAGATAAGATCTGATTACAAGTAAAGGACGTGGAGTTACTTTCACAGTTTGTACTAAGAAAAATCCACAGATTTGTACTTTTTGTTGTTAAGAAACAACGTAGAATATTTATAATTAATTGTGGTTCAAGCCGCATACAAAAACGAATCTTCCCCACTCAATTGTTTAATTCGTGCTTGACTATTTTATTAGCTATGTATTTCACTTTATGTTTATTGTTGATGTGGTACTTGTGTATATGGCGCCCGACAAACAAATTAAGCACTGTGGTGTTATGGGACACATTCCAATAGAAGACTCTGCATTCCCTTGACTAATCCGGAAATATTTTATCTAACCGTACAAATTTTTTTCTTCTATATACAGGATGTCCCATAATTAATGGTACATAGAACCAGGGTACAATCCTGATATACAGTTTTGACGATTACCTTAATAAAATGTTGATAAATAAGAAGTTACAGGGCGGTAAAGTTGAAAATTATTAAATTGTTAATAGCTTTAAATTTTTAATACCCCGTATTTTTGCACTAAATTTAGTGAAAAGCTTTACTGACCTAAGGCGCACCCAACCATAGAACAATATATTAAATCGCTTTTGCCAGTGGCGTACAACATTAATGATAAACTACTTCACCCCTCCTAAATATTACGCCACTGTGGAGATATCAATGTCAACTATAAATATATATTTTCCAATGTCTTGTACGTAAAATATGTACTCTTGTTAAGAACCCATAAAGTGGATAATAATCGAGATATTAACGATTAAAGAGGTAAAACACTGTAATTTTAACTTTCTTGCTTATTCATAGTACATTTGGTAGTAGGTCAGGATTGCTCTGTTTACAATTCATTATTTTGACATTAAACTTCTGCTGTCTTATTAGGAATCTAGAATAATAAAATTAAATAATAAATAAATAAAATAAAATAAAAATAATTATAAAACATGGTTTTGGTTTTTTACTAGCAAATGTACTGTGGATATTATAATTACTTTGTTTTTACCTCTTTAATGGTTAATATCTCGATAATTATTAACTTTATGAGTTCTTAACAAGAGTACATATTTTATGTACAAGGCATTGGGAAATATGAATTTATAGTTGAAAATGATATTTGCACAGTGGCGTAATATTTTCTTTTTAATAACTAAACATTATTATACAGTAAGATATTTCATTATTGCCAATTTTCAATTTGACTCTAAAATGAATCTTTAATTGAAAATGTGAGGTAAGTGTAACAAAAAATTCAAATACCCAGGTTTAACTGTCTATTAGTGCGCTCTGAAAAAATTACATCAAATTTTAGAGAAATGATATACAGGGTGAAGTATTGGATATGAAGCAGTCCCACAAATTTTCAGGAAGACGGTCCTGGATTTTTTTAATTCTTATTATGTCTGTTAGTTGCTAGACACGAATACACACTTTCACCAAAAAATGAGACAAATCGACTTAATCATTGAAAAGATATGACGAAGCATCGTTTTGGTGAAGATCCATAATTCACCCTGTATATTAATAAACAAAACAAGAAGACATTTTTTAATGGTCATTTGATAGTCCCCTAAGGTGCCTCTACTTATGGTAGGAGTATGTATAGTTCTTCGTGACTCACCTTATATATATATATATATATATATATATATATATATATATATATATATATATATATATATATATATATATATATATACAGGGTGAATCTTATCTAATCCATAAAATTAAAAGTACTAGAACTCATCATTCTAAGCAAAAGTTCATATGTACATGGGTCCGGAAATGCTTCGTTTCGAGATACAGGTGTCAAAGTTGAAAAAATAAATCGCGATTTCTTCAATATCTTTCGACTGTTTCGAAATAACTTCGTGTACGGGGTTTTTTTGGGACAGTTTTTTGAACATTTATCAAAAGAACTTTTAATATTAATTTCTTTTCTTTTTCTTTTTTAATGTTGGATATTTTAGTGCTCCTTACAAAAGTTAGTTTTAAATAAATAAAATGCGCTTTAAATGCGTTTTTCTCAGAAAAGGTTGCTCCTAGCGACATCACTAAAATACACCTTTTTTTTGGAGAAAAGATAGGAGAATCGATATTTCTAGACCAAAATGGCATACAGTGTAGCACAAAAAAATTGCAACGATTTAAAGGGGTCGAAATGGTTGCCGCTGGCACCCTCTAGAAGCCACAACTAAATTGACCACAAATTTGTATTTGTCATCTCAAAAAACCACCGTATACGAAATTTCATGAAATTATTTCGAAACAGTCGAAAGATATTGAAGAAAACGCGATTTCTTTTTTCAATTTTGACACCCTGTATCTCGGAAACGAAGCATTTCCGGACCCATGTACACATGAACTTTTTTGCTTAGAATGATGAGTTCTAGTACTTCCTTAATTTTGGCGGATTAGATAAGATTCACCCTGTATATATATATATATATATATATATATATATATATATATATATATATATATATATATATATACAGGGTGGGCCACCACCAACACGTCGGTCTCTAGCACCCAAATTACTGAATTTTTTCAAAATCTGTTTGGGCGAGAATATGTAAGCCTTCTGGGACTACAATCTAAAATTAGTTTGATTTATACAGGGTGATCTACAAACTTGTTACTTATCAAAGTTATATTATTTTAAATGGAATACCCTCCTTTTTAATTTTTTTGTGAAATAAGGTGTAAAAATAAGGTAGACTTTCATTAAAGTTCCCTATACCTAAACCTTACAGTTTCCAAAATATTTAACATTTTTTGAAAATGTAGGGTTGTCAAAAAATTCGAGTATTTTTCGATTCAGAAAAGATGAGACAATCTAATCTAGGTCATCGTAATAAGGATATTTGGAAGTACGTATTCTGTTGTTTACTGTTTCAAATCATAATTTATAAAATACAAAGAATAACGCGTAAAGTTAACAAACTTCAAAGTTAAATATCTTTGTTATTTTAAATACAACGCCCAAGAAATTTTTATCGGAATGGAATAATCTTTTGACAATAGTTCGAACTGTATTAGGGTTCCCTTTACCTAACTTCAATACTTTTCGAGAAATTAGTGTATTTGTTGGATTTTTAGAAATTACGCCATTAACTCATGTCGATCAGTTAGAATTCTGTGATTTACAAAGGTTACAAATGTATTAAACGGTTTTTGGTTTATTAAGGTTATCAAGGTTATACGGTTTCTGGTCTTGAAAAAGACCGTTTTACATTATACACCGGCAGCCTACTGCTGGATTTGTCACTACAGTAAATGTTCAAACTGATGACTATCTTCTTGAATGCATAGTCTAATTCATTCTTCCAAATTTTGTCTGACTTTTCTTAACATATCTGGAGTAATTGTGTCCACCGCATTTCTAATTCTCTCTTTCATATTGTCTGCAGTAGTAGCGGGAATATTGTAAACAATATTTTTAATATATCCCCATAAAAAGTAATCCATTGGAGTAAGACAAGGCGATCTTGGTGGCCAATGACATGGTCCGTTCCTTCCAATCCAGTTATTAACAAATGTCCTAGTTAAATAATTTCTAACTCTACGATCAAAGTGTGCCGGTGCCCCATCTAATTGTAGCCACATATTCCCTCTAATGTTCAACGGAACGTTTTCGAGAAGTGTCCAAAAGTCTCGCTTTAAAAATCTCAAAAATTTTCTACCATTTAAATGACCATTGAAAAAGTATGGTCCAATTACCTGATCTCCAATAATTCCTGCCCATACGTTTATGCTCCAACGATTTTGGCAGTCAACAGTATTAAAAGCATGCCTATTCTCGGTATCATAATAGTGAAAATTATGTTTATTTACCAAACCGTTGTTGTGAAATGTTGATTCATCAGTAAAGAAAACGTAATTTAAAAAATCTTGTTGATCCCCTATTTTTTCAATTGCCCACAAACACTACTCTAGTACTAGTGTGGAAATTTTCAGCGATAGATCTTAATATTAAAAACTCACTATCTTCATTGCCAGTTACCGGTTTACTTTTATTAGGTTTTGGATAGGCAGTGTTACCTGTGGCTCGAAATGTTTGTAAACGCCTTTCAAAAGCTCTCGTATCAGGATGGTTGCGATCAGGGTACTTTTGGGCATAAACCCTGGAAGCAAAAGACAATTTTCATGGAATTCTCCTATGGTCAACACCATATCCACTCTTTCTTGCACTGGATATTTCATTGTAATGAAAAAATCATCAATAGTTATAAACACTGTCGTATTTTGAAATACGTCAATATGACAAAAATGTTTATACATCAAAGAATTCTAACTGATCGACATGAGTTAATGGCGTAATTTCTAAAAATCTAACAAATACACTAATTTATCGAAAAGTATTGAAGTTAGGTATAGGGAACCCTAATACATTTCGAACTATTGTCAAAAGACTATTCTATTCCGATAAAAATTTCTTGGGCGTTGTATTTAAAATAACAAAGATATTTAACTTTTAGGTTTGTTAACTTTACGCGTTATTCTTTGTATTTTATAAATTATGATTTGAAACAATAAACAACAGAATACGTACTTCCAAATATCCTTATTACGATGACCTAGATTAGATTGTCTCATCTTTTCTGAATCGAAAAATACTTGAATTTTTTGACAACCCAACATTTTCAAAAAATGTTAAATATTTCGGAAACTGTAAGGTTTAGGTATAGGGAACTCTAATGAAAGTCTACCTTATTTTTACACCTTATTTAAAAAAAAAATTAAAAAGGAGAGTATTCCATTTAAAATAATATAACTTTGATAAGTAACAAGTTTGTAGATCACCCTGTATAAATCAAACTAATCTTAGATTGTAGTCCTGGAAGGCTTACATATTCTCGCCCAAACAGATTTTGAAAAATTCAGTCGTTTGGGTGCTAGAGACTGACGCGTTGGTGGTGGCCACATATATATATATATATATATATATATATATATATATATATATATATATATATATATATATATATATATATATATATATATATATATAATATTATTAATCCCGTTTCCATGATTCAGTTGCATTAATTCTACTATAAGTTAAGGTAACGTGTTTACACCTTTAATAACCTAAATCCACCGATTTCAGGGTCGAGGTAATTTAAGTCAACCATATAGCACCCGAATTTCCGCAAGTCAAGCATACACTATTGAGTACATTGATTAAGAGAAGCATCCAGTGACTATAATTCAATTCTATGTAACTAGATATAAAACGGCTCCCTGTTTCTTTTATTTATGCAAATTTAAAGTAGAAAGCTTAAATATAGACAATTTATACTAACCTTGTAACCTAAACCAGTGCAGAACCTAGGAATTTGACATATAAACAAAGTTGAATTAATTAAAGAAACATCCATAATATTTAATTAACAATTATTATTAATTTTATTAAATACATAAATAAAAAGTTTACCTCGAGTAGCATTTGAACCTACGACCTGTACTTTGCTAGAGTACCGCGCTAACCAACTGCGCCATCAAGGTTTAAGCCCCAATCGATGTAAATTTTTTTACATAAAGGCAAAATTTACATCGATTGGGGCTTAAACCTTGATGGCGCAGTTGGTTAGCGCGGTACTCTAGCAAAGTACAGGTCGTAGGTTCAAATCCTACTCGAGGTAAACTTTTTATTTATGTATTTAATAAAATTAATAATAATTGTTAATTACATATTTACCTTTGAACTTATTCGTTCATAACAAAAACTTATAATAATCCATAATATTTATTTAATTATAGGTTAAATCACCCATATTAACAAAATTTAGTGACAGACTTACTTATAAGGTCGCTGGAAGCCTTTAGAGAAACGTGTACAAAGGGTTGATGGCACTATCTAGTTCAGAAACTAAAATTTTTGTTATATATTATTTTGTAAATTTGGAACTCGTACATGCACACGCACACGAATACTTACTCTGTAAATCTTGTGTGGAAAATACCTTTTGGATTTTCAGTATTTAACTTCCACTAAAACTGAGTAAATTGGGATTACATAGTCGTCATTTAGCACAATTTTAAGTTTCTTAGAAGAACTTTTCCATGTATTGAAGGCAATCTATAAAATATCCCATGCAGCCATTTTGCTTGTTTTAGCGTTTTCCATACGTTTTAAATATTGTTATACATATAGTATTTTGTGATCGTCATACTAGTAGATTTGTGCATAGTAGGAGATTGCGGTTCCAACCGCATGCCTTTGCTAATGATTCACTGCAACTTTGTTTATACCTACAGTGATAAATCAGTACCGTTACATTTAAAATAGTACGTGTGAGCCAGATATGCATAGTGTCCTTTAGATGTCTAATTTATGAACTCTATTATTATGGTAAGCAAGCAATTTTGACCTAGTGCAGTTAGTGTTATAAACATTCTCGTTTTTAATTCTTTGTACAGATAAGATATAGTTTTAACAAACCAAAGAAGCAGTTAAATGTGAAATCTAAACAAAAAGTGCAAATAAAGCTGAAAAGGCGAATTAAAGGATTTAACCACATTATCACCACTGTTACAATATCGTTATTAGTTGAGTTGAATATTTTTACGTACGATGACTCAATAACTCATGTTGTTGAAATTCGAGTAGAATAATGTCCAGTCAGTGTGTGTGTTGCGAAATGTGCAATAATGTTTGCACAACTAAACGCGCTACATTCAACTGTATTTTGTTTAATTATTACAAATTTAAGTTAATGCTGGCCTATTTGTTTTAAGGCTGTAAGACATTCTGTTGTATCTACGTTTCCTTGAACCAGTGGCGCCCCACACTAATAACCATCAACGATGATTTCCGTCGATTATTCTGGTGGCATCGTACTTATTGCATTGAGTCAAGTTAGTCACTATTATATTACCACAATACAAGGGGATGTAACAGCTCAAGCATCTCAATCGTAACCCGTCTCTTAAACTTTTGGTTGGCGTCCGAGTTCACACTACAACTGCTTAGTGGGAAAAAATATGCTCCCATCAACACTATTCTGCAAGGAAGAACATCTGTATTCCTATAGCAACGTATTTTATCTTAATCTTCATCTTAATATAACATTATTTATGCAAGGGACAGAGCAAGAAATGGCATTCGTGTTTATATAGAAACACAGTCATAATAAGACTTGCGTTATTTTGTAGCCCATGACAATACTGTGTCAATTTAATGAACCTTCAAGGAGTAAATGTTGGACATTTTGTAAATCATATGAATTAAACTAATCTCTACACAACGTGAGCTATTTGCTATTAATTTTGGTAAATATCTTGAAGTTCTACATCTCTTCGTAAATAAAGTCGCCTTATTTGTAATGATCCACTTTATGGATACACGTACAGAAAATAATGACTATTTTAATACATCATATTCAAGTTCAGCGTTAATGCCATAATAAACTGCCGCAATAGTAGTTTATAATATTACGTGCCAACATTAACTATTTCACCTCAATCTGTGTTTAAGGATTGTTTCAAGTAACGTGTCTAGAAGTACGGACATTCAATAGTTATTAAATGCAACACATTAAAATGTATTTACATAATTAAGTGTAGATATCAATGTAACCAATTTTATGCAGAACACATACCAGCGTTAATAAAATCTGCGTATAAAACGATTTTATTCTGTCATATGAATTTTTATTGCTTTTCTTTAAGGTCATTAAACTTTAATGGGTAATGCCTGGCTAGAAAATTGAATCCAAAGATTGTAACATCTAAATTTGTATCTGAGAGTTGAAATCTTTTGATATTCGATATTGTTATTACCCTATTTTGAATCCCAGTATAGAAAGTTGTATCAAAGAAACTTTGCACGTTAGAAATTTGTACAAAGGCGGTGTGTATTTGTACGACGTTTTCATAGAATTCAACTATTCTACAGTATGTTATACCTTCCACTTTAAACAACAGCCTCTTTAAAACATATAACTTTGAAGTACTTTAATGTTTGAGATCAGAATAGCATCTCTATCAATTTTTGTAAAAGAATTTAAAGTTTGTATTAATAAAACTTTTGAATATTCCCAATATTACTGTGGAACAGAATTTGAAAAAGGATTTATTATACCATAGACGTTTAATTTCATTGGTCTAATAATTTTAGGCAGATCGATTAAACCAAGGTTTTTTAATATTCCTTTGCTTGAGATGTAAGTAGGCTAACAATTCCTTAGATGCGTGAAGTACTAGAAACTCTAGAACCGTACATTAGGCACAAGTTTTGGATCGCGCCTCAAAGCAATCAACGGCTCAGACATATGGAAATAGGTTGTAGAGAATATACGTCACATACATAACATATTACTTACTACGTAAGATTTGTAAATATCTAAAATCTGTGTGGGCTCTGAATATAAGCACAACAAGTTTCTTAAAGGAAAAGTGCGACAAAGTGAAACAGACCACAAGAAAACAATAGTATATGAACTAACTAAAAAAGCTTTGGTAATTTATAATACTCCACATCATAATTCTTCTACGTTGTCTCTGGTATCCATCGTTAGCATAAGTAAAGCATCATGTGTTTCCAATTGTAAAATGTTTTACAGGAAAAAATCTGATGTTATCAGCACATAACGTTCTTAAGCGTGTGTCGTGGTATATTATCAAAAATCAATCGCGATACGCACATTTTTAACTTATTTATATTTGATTTTATATCGAATCAAAAGAACACATGTAGTCAATTAAACATAGAGCTTTTGTAGTTCTGGATGACAAAAAGGGTGTTTGCGCAGAAGTCTTAAGTGGGCCGTCTCAAAGCATTTACGCTGAGCGTACGATCCGTATACGATCTCATTTTACAGAAGTGCAGAGGCGTAAGTACTGCTTTTCACTATTTTAATTTATATAGATAGATCTCCGGGTGCTTTTACAGCTGAAATTCCGTACGAAATAAATGCACATATTTTAATTAATTATTAATATTAATAATAATAGTAAGTAACTAATATTTGACTATGAAGGAAGTAAATATGTTCTATACCTAACTTTTGTGACCGTGGTTAGAAATTCTGGAAAAAGACTATGTTAGCCTTAGCGTTTTCGTATTATTATGTTATAAATTAGGTACAATAACCACTGATTTAGTCATGATTGTATAATTTATTCGACGTTATTGGAGTTGATTACAATTTGTTGTAAGGTATTAGTATTTACTTGGATGATTATTAGAGCGGTTTTTGTAGTACATGTCGTAGGTTCAAATCCAACTCAAGGTAAACTTTTTATTTATGTATATATTTAATAAAATAGATAATAATTTTTAATTATAGGTATAGTTGTTTACGTTTAATCCTTGTAGGACAAATAAGTAAAGAAAGTAGATTTTATTTATTTTATTTTTAATATCGGATAATCCTATTTTCACAATACCCTATTGTTAGTTTATGGCTTAGTGGTGACTGGAAACTACGTCATGGGAGGGTCTTTGTAATTAAGATTACAGCAGGAATTCGTGCAAATGTTGAGTCAGTATGATCTAACGATGCGATACGTGGAATTTAGAGCAGAATCGCAAGCGAACGTAGATCATTGATTGAGTAGCGAGCGACGAGTTAAGTCTATCGTCCGTAAGCTAATAACCGGTGTTGAAGTGGTGGCGTTAAGTTAAATCCCCCTTATGCTGGTGTGTATCTGAATAACATGTAGAGTAGTGATATTTACCCCGTTTCGCAAAGCGTATTTTGTTAGAAAGTTTGCAGAACACACTTTATTTCAGTAATTTTGTGTACCTTGTGCACTAGAATCACCCATGGGAAAATAGTTTTGAACGCCTTTGTGAAAGACTTCACTAAATAAGAGGGTTGGTTTAACGAAAGTCAGTGTTGAGGGGTATCAGCTGAGTGCACGTATTGGTTGTTATTGTTGAATGTAACCTTAAAGCTCCAAGAAATTACGTAGAGCTTTACTGGTGGGAATTGTATCCAGCCATCAACTAATGAAGTAGAATCTTGGGTGTCGTGAGAAATATAATTAATTGAGAGCCGCCAACTGTTGTGCCAACAGGAGAAAACGAGTCTGAGACCCGGAATATCCTATTACTGTTGCTACTTTGGCATCCTGAAGGTGTAAAGTAAAACTATCCAAGTGATTATTGCTTATTGGGTTACAATAAATTGTTTGTTTCATAGTATTGATATATATATACATATATATATATATATATATATATATATATATATATATATATATATATTGATTTGATATAGACACATACACGTTGCAGATTTTTGCATTGTGAAAACATAATATATACTATGTATATCTTGATGTGCACCTAGATATATGATTGTATAAATAAATTGAAACCGGTTCCTATTAGAAACTATAATCTGTTTTAATTGATCAAATCTTCACAAATTTGTAAAATAAAGTATGGTGCGCTTTATACTGTACCTGAAAGAAAAAAAATACTTATACTAGTGTAGATAGTACCATCAGATAAAAGCGCAATCACTCATATAGGTAGAGTACAGCGTTAAATAATAACGTAGCATATACCACGATGATCCCCTCACCACACTACGTGAGGCATCCGAATTCAAAAAGTCTTGACATATAGACATTACGAAATAGTAGCCGAACAGCCAGAACAGTTAATTATAATAAATTCTTATAATACTATGTATATGTAGGTTAAAAAGGTAAAAAAACCTATTTTCAAGAAAGCAAGTAATGAAAGTTTTTATGCCGATTTAAACAAAATATTGGAAATGTTTTAGAGAATAATGTTGTTTATTCTTGACGTAAAGTTTAAGTTTCGAGTTTAGGAGCTTTGAGCCGTGTTGGATTGCACGAAGTTGCGAATTGTACGGTGCCTTTGCACAAATGTTGAGTGTGCAGCTTTTGAGGTTATTTTTGTGGTGCTGTCAGCTATCCTTGGCGAATGAACTTTTGTAGTTTATTGTGAAAATTCACTTAGTTAGCTTAATTAGGTATTTAGATTAGATTAGAGAGAATGGGATACAGCAGGTAAAGGAATTCACCTGCTTGGGATACACGATGAGGGAAGACAATAAAGACGGGGTATAACTAAGCTGATAATAATAGTATAAACGGTGTAAAAATGTTCTCATAACAAATCGTTAAACTAACTAGAGATACAAACCATTCACCAAAAATAATGCCTTTGTCCCAATCGATAGTTTAAATAGGCCGGTTCATGCTTTTGTTTTGCTTAATTACCACAATTTATGATGTGTTATCTCCACTTAACATCAATATAGAAACTGCCTTGTAACACTAATAAAAATGATCTCGGACGCCAAGTTATTTTTTAATTATGCTCGGAATAACTAAACCGAGGTTTACTACAAAAATTTTACGAAAATGTAAAAAATATAAAATAAAAACTATGTTTATTAACAGTTAAATTTAGAATTATATAAAATATATTTCAAAAACTAATTGTAATGGCCTTAAATTACTAAATTATGGATATAAATACCTGTTTGTAAAATTTTTGTACACAAACTTTTTAATAACCTCTGGTATCTAAACGATTACGGAAATGTAAACCAAAGGCGATGTTATCTGTGCATTTTGTGATCAAAATTTAGATCTGCATTGAATGCAAAATTGCAATCGTAAAATGAAAGCGTACGTAAAAGTAGAATTAAAAGGTAATTAATATAGAATTAAATGTGCAAAAAATAAAATGAAATAAAAGTGCCTGCAAAGAGCAAATGTTTTAAATTTTAGTATTAGGAGTTAGATATATCTAACCATTAAATCAATGGCACTTTTCATAAAATTTAGGTGGAAACCCAAAAATGGCTTCCTGCATCAGACAGCGTGCCACAAGAAATGAAAAAAAAAATTGATGCTTAGGAAGTCAGATGATGACGCGTTGCGCGAAAATATGAGCAGAAAAAAAAATAATTTAAAGAAGTGGGAGTATAAACCATTAAGAAAATATGCACTTAAGTTACACCAAAATGCAAATTAAGTTGCCTACCACATAATAATTAAAAATTTTTCTTATATTTTACAACTAAATGAACGAAGAACATAAATTACGGTATGTCTTAATACAACTCAAAATGGGTTGTTACAGAGGAGCATATGAAGGTACGAGTGAAAAAAGAAAATAAATTAATAGGGCAATTGTAGAGCGTAGGAGAAAGACTGTTCGGAATGGACTTAAGGAAAAGGAAATTATAATTTGAAAAACTAATAAAAAGTGTGTTGTACAGGTCGGAAGTGTGGGGGTGGAAAGAGTATAAAGAGATACAGGGATATAGCAAGGAGAACACTGGAAGTCGGTACTGGAAGTAGAAATAGAAACACCCGGATACATCATCAGAGAGGAGGTTCAAGTAGAAAAAATAAGTGTCCAGGCGGGAGAAAGAGAGCAATAAAGTTCAATGAGGAAATGAGTAGAATATCGGAGTGCAAGGTACTACAAGAATGCTGGAAGGAAATAAGAGAAGGAAGAATAAAATATTGACAGGAAACCAGAAAATATTATTACGACAGAGAATTGTAGAGTCTAAGAAGGGAAGGAGTGAGTGTGAGATAGACATAATTAGAAGGGATAAGGATGTCCAAAAGCACGAAAGATGGACGAAGGTGAAAGAAGGAAAATATAATATAAACTATAGGAATATTAAGAGAGAAAGGATGCTGCAATATCTGAACGGGAAAGGGAGCAAGGAAAGAAAGAAAATGATAGCGAGATTTAGATCTTGAAACCAAGAAATGGGGAGCAATTATTGGAAAAGGGACGAAGAGACAAAGTGTAGGTTGTGTGCGGAAGACATGGAGACAATCAACCATATGTTGAAAGAATGCAGGGAGTTAAGGGAAGAGTATTGGACGGCAGAGGAGATACTAGGGGAAAAGGGAAGGGGAGTGGATTGGATGGAAGAAATATGAAAAAGAAGACAGTTAAGGGGAGAGGAGACAAGAGGGAGGAAGACAGTGCAATTGTAAATAGTGCACACAATTAACATTGTAGTATTTTTGTAAACAAGCAAATACAAATTTATGTATGTATGATTAGTATGTATTTTCGTGTGTTTTAAGGTCGCTTCAGTGCACTGTCGGAACGACCTCTTATATTCCTACTGCACATTCCACTGCTTCTCATAAGACAATATACTAATCAAGTAGGCGTAGCGAGTTTGGTTGAGGTTTTCCGATTTTATGTCTTGCGTATGCGGTTGTGGAATAACGGAAAGCGAGGATCCAGTGAACCGTGGTTCGACCTCTACCGTATATTCTGTACATGGGATTTCAGGAGAACAAACGTATTTGGCTATTAAATATTAAATTACTATGCACAGGAGAGTAGTATCTATTAGTACAGCGTTATACAGCATTTTCCCTTATACTCCTTGTTTAGCGGCATGATTATTATATTCCTAAGCCCAGACTATAAAGAAAATATTAAAACAGAAGTTCTACAACATTTTTTTCCAAATACGTCTTTGGAATGACACAAATACTACAAATAATAAGGTGTACATATCACTAATGACATATTCGTGAGTTATTTATTAAAATGCAATGTTTACTGGCATTTTTATGTTAACCTATAATGCAAATTAAAGTTTAAATTAAAATACATCCTCTTCTGATTCGAAACTGCAGTTATTACCACCGACCTAATTTGCATATACGTTAATATAAAAATGGCATTAAACATTTGATTTCAATAAATAACTAACGAATATGGCATTAGTGACATGTACAGGGTGTTCTATTATATTTTGACACTCACCTATAGGTTTTATTACTTGAGATAGAAAAAAAACTTTAAATACAAAAGTTGTAGGATTCTAATTATGCCTATTATCTTTTAGGACTTTCAAATATCTCCTAAGCAGATGGAAAAATGAACCCAACTTACATTTTTTTAAACGGGACACCCTGCATTTTATTTACTAATTAAATAGATGTTTTTAGGCTGATTTCAAAAATATATAATATGTTAGCAATTCGTCCAGCCAATTTTTAAGTAATCGAGTTTAAAATTTAAAGAATCCATGGAAACATTAATCTTTGACATTATGTTATTGTTAATAACTGTCACAGCATTAGTAATTAAATTGAACCTTTAATTTTTATTCAAAGTTAGAACTTTGAAACCTTAAAATGGGTTATTCGGAAGAAGTGAAATATGAAATAATAAAGTTGTCATACCTAATGACAATAAAATTTCAGAATTAGAAATTACTATCACCGAATTTATCCCAGAAGGACAGTCCTATCAGTAAACCCCGTCTAAAATAATGTTAAAGGTTTTGGAGAAAAGATGAGTGTTAAGCGAAAAAATACAACTGTGTCAAAAAATGCTGACGATGATCTTAATAGCTTCTCAACATGTTTTTTATTTGAACGTAAGATCTGCTTTAATTTTTTTAGAAAATCCTGAGGTATCTATGAGGTCTGCAGTATATTATTTCAACACATCGTTGAACAAAATTTATAGAACTTTACGCTTTTACAATTAACATCCCTATAAGTTTCTTCCCGTCCAGGTTTTAAGCGAAGATAATAAGAGGCAACGTTTAGATTATTGTCAGGAAATTTAGCAACACATTCTGGAGGATAGGGATTTTTTCAATAATAATCGGTTTTTTTTCGGACTAGGCAAGTTTTACTACGGTGAGAATGTTCAACAGACATAACAAACACTTTTGGGGCAAAGAAATTCCGCACAAAATTTAAGCTGTCAGAATACAGGGACGTAGGTCAATAAATGTCTGGTGTGGTATGCTACGGAATAAAATCATTGGCCCGATTTTTATGTTGGAAGTTTGAACGGTCAAAGATATTTAAATTTACTTCGAAATAAAATAGAACACTGTTTACAAGATATTCCCGTTACTGAATATGCGAACCTTGTATGTCAGCAGGATGGAGCACCGCCCTATAATATTTTAACTGTTACTGAATTTTTAAACGATAAATATAACTTCTGGATAGGCGGACAAGGATTTCTTATACGGCCAGCTAATAGCCCCGATTTAAGTCCTTTGGGCGTGTTTTGCCGGGGATACCTTATAAATGAAATATATTAGAATAGACCCGAAAATTTGGAAATTATAAGAAAACAAAATATTTAAATTAAACAAAGATCATCCTGTATTCGTAGTTAATGCAATTAATAGCAAATTAAAAGCTAATATCCCTTAATACATATTCAATAGTGGAGGCTGTGCAGAGAATTGATAAATTTTAGTTAATATTAGTTGTGTATTTCTTGTTATGTTGTCATTTTTTTTTCGTTATTAATTATTATTAGTTTTTGCCTTTTAATCCAACTGTTCTCTCAAATATTCAGCACATTAGAATATCCACGCATTTGGTTATCTATCTATTATGGGTGTTTCATGTCCCTAATATTTAAATTTTAAACTCGATTGTTTAAAAATTGGCTGGACGAAATGATATATATATATATATATATATATATATATATATATATATATATATATATATATATATATATATATATATATATTGAAAGGTTAATAGTCCTAAACGTTAACATAATTAGAATCCTACAACTTTTGTGTTTAAACTTTTTTTCTATCTCAAATAATAAACCCTGTAGGTATAGGTGGGTGTCAAAATGTAATAGAACACCTGTAACGTGGGGAACAATATTAAATAGACATCCTATATCCTTAATGTGATTAACCCAATTAGCATTCGCAATTCGACATTAGGCCCTAATCAACCTGCTTAGTTCTCTCATAACACATGAAAAAGTGACTCGAAATCCATGGACTAGAGAACCGTTGTATGGAAGATAATTGCTCGAGATAAGATTTAACGCCCCTATTGGTTATAATGCCCCCAAAAATGTTTCCTCGGGCAGTGAGAAAAAAAAATCGGCCTTTCAAATGTTTGTGGTCATATTGGCTCACTTAAGTAGAACCTGAAAGTTGTTTATGATCACAAGAAGATTCAGACATAATCAAAAGATCATCAACGTAATTGAATATAAACTGGGGTAATTCGGCCCTAAAATCGCATCCTTAGCTCTCGAAAAAAACCTAGTTTCTCACCGATCGTTTCCCGAAGCGCTGGAGGGGTCGCATTAGGGATCCAACGTGGCGGAGGTACGGAAAAAGAAGGGAACAGTGCCGGTAGCTTACTACCAAAATTGACATCCTGGACTCGCGGAAGGTCATTTCTTGGTTTCTTTGTTTCAATACCCGACAACCGTTCTAAAAAGGAAAGAGATCCATTCAAGCTGCGGTCTGAATACACTCTCCATAATGACTGGGTAGCAATGGGATATTCACGAATTATCTCATACAAAATAGCTCCCTCAGAGATGGGAGGATCAAAAAGGCGATAGCCATTAATTTGTTTCAGGAAATATTCGGCTAGCGACAATCTTCCTTCTGAGTGATAACGCATGGTATAGAGTTTATTGCGTTCAATGACCTGTTTCTCGGGTGGCCAAAAATACTTTAAAAAGCTTCTCTTAAACGAACTGCAATCCCGCCTATCGGCCTCATTTACCAACACCCAGCTTTGTGCACCGGCTTCTAGACACGTTTTTGCCGCTTTTAAGTAATCATCCCCCGACAAGTGATACGATTCCGAAAACTATTCAAATTTAGGTAAGAAAACAATGGGGTGCAACCAATGGTTACCGCGCAAAATTGGCCGCTCTAATTTTAAAGGGGGCCTAGTTTTACTAGATACCACCAAAATATTGCGAAATTCTGTACCTGAAAAGCTAACAACAGCACTGTGAGAAGATTGTTCATAATCACTTTACGCGGGGTAGAGGTAATAAAGCGTACAGAATTACCATTTCTAACACTAAGTGACTGATTTTCACAAAAATGCTTTGTACCTCCAGTTCCGGGTGTAGTGACCAGCTTTTCGATGGTCCTCTGCATCACCGCGCTTTGTTCGAGGAGCGTTTCCAGCAATCTTCCTTGATTTCGTACAACCTCCTCTAGATTTTCGAGCTCGGCATACTTGGAACTGCCATCTGCAGATCCCGTTACCGGGTTATGTTCATTATTGACACCTTAGTGGCTACCGTACATATCCACTACAAGAATTTCCGATCGGTCCATGCATTTTTTTCCATAAACAAATAAAAATTAAACCTTCAATAATAGTATTAACCTGAAAGCAGGGTTGCATATTTCATTAACCCATTGTCCGACATATATATATATATATATATATATATATATATATATATATATATATATATATATATATATATATATATATATATCTCGCTCGTGATAACCAATAAAATTTGACACTTAATGTAATTAGCGTTGCAAAAACAAAAATACATTTTTAGGCTTTTATTAAAATCCCAACTACTGAGAATTTATTGCAAAGTGACAACCTTTACAATTCACTAAAAATCAGAAATGTCGGTTGTATGTCTCAACTCATTATCTTCATTGAGGCAATTGGCTTCAATAAAAAACAATGCAAAAAAATTGAAAAAAGAATCTTAGCGATCTGTACCTAATTAGCAAACTGGAAGGTAACACATTTCAAGCCTTATGTACACATCGTTATTATTTGTATATATATATATATATATATATATATATATATATATATATATATATATATATATATATATATATATATATATATATATATATATATATATATATATATATATATATATATATATATATATATATATATATATATATATATATATATATCTCAACGATTACATACTTCGCTGTTCCTTGACATCTCACAGGCGGCGGTTACCTTAAATAAACATTCACCCTTCCACAAAATATATTACATAACCAGTCTTAATTCTCAACAAACAAGTGTGGAAGAATAACAATATTATAGTGTAATACGCTAAAATCTAAATACTGACTGCTGTTAGATAATACAACTGTCTTTTATCAAATATGGTAATTTAATAAATCAAGAAGTCAACGCCTTCCAGAACAATTTCCATTTGTAATTGAGAAAATTTCTTAATCAGTGAAAAAAAATTGTGCACAATTATTACATCAAAATCTTTCTTTATATGTTTTTATGTGACTCATCAGGAAATGGTTTCCACCCTGCCCTTCAGAACAGACGTTAATAACCCTTCACCCTCACAATGCATGTTTTTTCAACAAAAAAATTAATGTTTCAAAGCTTAAAAAAAACTAAATTGATTTGTCCAAATTTAAACAATTCTACCTCTCCCTTTTATAATTTTTTTTCTTTTAATTAAAAGTGCAAAAGTTACTATAATAAAACTGACAAGAAGTGAACCTAATGCAACACAACCCCATCCTGGTTACGAAACACCACTCTGTAACGTCCCCATCTTGAAAAGAGTAATTTGAACTTATTTGCAATAATGCAAGTTCATGAACCAAACAATCGCTAAGTGATTTATCTTGACTTGACTGACAATGGTGACACTCTTACTCAAATTAATTGCCTGCCTTACTTTGTCTTTCCGGGCAATTATTACAACATTAGCATTTATTTACAAGTCTGATATTTATTACTCGCAAACCTCAAACCTGATCAAACGAAATGGCCGCCTAGTGTTAGGTACGTTATGCTATCTAAATAAGATAGTCTGGATGAGTTACGTGTTGCATCATGCGGACAGGTAAAAAAAAATGAAACCACTCAAATTAAAACCAACGAACTTGGCGCACCGGTGGTTCAGCCGGTTAATCTACTATTGTGACAGAGAACCACCAATAAAACCCCTTTATTCATAAATAAGGAATTGCACAAGTACGTTAATAAATCAAATAACGAAGAAAAAACAATGAAAGGGTTAAATATATAACGAAACACCATTAAATCAGGTTAAAGTACGTACGAAATTATAACATTAAGAGAAAATGAATAAAAAAAGCAGTTTAGTTACACAGAAACACAATAATAAAGAAAGCGTATATAGTCACACTCACAATTGGGTCATAAATAATCAAAATATAAATCATAATAAAAATCGTAACACCAAACATGTGGCCCTTTTTAAAAACCAATCATGCCGGTCTTTAAGTAAATAAGCACATAAAATAATAAAGCAAGTCACGGTACATATAAAATACAACAACAGGAAAATTGCACAAGTACTAAGGTAAATGCGAGGATCAAAAGAAAACAGACAAGGAATTTAAATATTACCCAATTGTTAGTGACATCTAAAGTACAAAGTACATAACTCACATTGTAATAAAGCATATACAAAAGAGAAATCAGCTCGCAGCCATATAATTCAACTTGAACAAAATGAAATAAAAACTCATTAAAACAAAGCCTTGCAAGTGTACGTTATAAATAGATCACTAACATCGTGACCGATATATTATATATATATATATATATATATATATATATATATATATATATATATATATATAATATATATATATATATATATATATATATATATATATATATATATATATATATATATATATATATATATATATATATATATATATATATATATCTCCGGTTACACATTCACCTACACAACATACAAAAACAATAAATACCAACAGGCAATTTCCTTTTATATTAATAACCTGCGGCATTCTATACCCATTCACCAGCCACCTTTCCACCATTATAAATATAAACAACAATCAACAATGCTAATTCGCACAAATACCGAAGGGACAGTGCCTTTTACGGTCCCTTTATTTTACCAGATTTCAGCTTAATGAGTCCGCGTACGAATAAGATACCCTTGCAAGCCAATGTTTGGTATTTAACATGTTATCTAGACTGGCAAAACTATTTGCTGCGAGCTTTCAGATATAAAAATACATACTTACACTAGAATAAATATTCCCTTAATTGATCTCAGGCACAAATCGTTAATAGACGCGGTTTAACCCCGAAAGAAAAGACAACCTAGTGGTGGCGAATTCAAAAAAAATGTACACGCACGAATCATTTTAATGACAAACTGTTTACAATGAAGGGATTTAATTAACCCAAAAAAAAATCTGGCTCGATTGAAAAGATCGATATAACTGCCTTCCCCCGCGATTCAAACTTAGTTATATCTACTCCCGAAAAACCACCCTCTTTTTTCAAAAGTAATAAAAAAAAACAAGAAACACTAACTTATGTTGGAATAGTTTCCTAGTAATCATTGAACGACATCTTAATTTTAATAATATGCATTCGTCTGTAACAACCTTCTATTTACGGGTCTCGAGTTTCCCAGTAACAAAAATATATTTTCATAGTGGCCCGTCTCGCCACAATTAATCATTAGACCCATGACATTTTTACATCAAGAGCGCGCATAGGAAAAATTCCAATGGTTTGTTACGCTCCTTCAGTAAAGCATTTTTAAGCGTGCACTTGCCACTCACCCCATAACATGTGTTTACATGCATATTAGTTACAAAGAATCCTACATTCCTAAGGTAAAAATATATAAATAAAAGTATTTTGAAAACATTAGTAAATTACGACGTATTATCAAGATATTAAAAATCCACTAATTAACTTTTCTATCGTGGTAACAATGACGATTTGACAAACGTTTATTACAATAATAAAATAATAAAATTTTCGCGGTCCGCTACCTACTCACCCCGTACACTTTTATTACTTGTAATTCATTAAAATAAAATGTAGAAGGAATGTTTATATAATTGTTTCCTTTTCAAATTGACGTTATTCAAGAAACGTACCTTGAAATACGAAAAAAATGTTGTAGAACTTCTGCTCTAATAATTTGTTTATAGTCTGGAGAAATACAATAAACATGCGGGTAAACAAGGAGTTTAAAGAAAATTGCACCACAATGATGTAGTCATAAATAATAATTTCCCTTGTAGCGTGGCATTAATTGTTATTTGCAAGTAAGACACAGTTTACCATTGACTACAGCAATTTGTAGGACTTTCCTATGCATAATAATTTAAGATTTAGTAGACTACAATTCAGTGATCGTTTACTACGTATCGCAACATAGTTATCGACGCTTACTATGTGTTTTATGATATTAACTAATTTGTAGTATCGTAGAGTTCCTTACAGCGTATGAATTTAATGGAGACCCATTTATCGTACTTACATCACATGCTATTTCGCTACTGAAATAATATACCTTATTTCCTTAACTTTTAACTAATAACACACCACAAAGTGACAGTACCGTTTATCGTTAAAATGTGGTCGTTTAATAAGCTTTAGTATGCGGCTCATTTTTTAAATTTATCTTTCTCCATTCTATGTTTTATGTAGCTCGTTATTTAAGAAGCTCTAAATCGATACAATAATAAAATGTAGTTGCAGAGACCCGTAACATGATTTTCTATACATGTGTCATAAAGGCAAATATCTTATGAAACTTTATGTATGTTATTTGATGATAAATTTTAAACAAATTGATTAAGATCTCAAATAAATATAACTTAACATAACGTTCACGCCATTCCCTTGCGGGGTACGCAAAACAATCCCTGCATGGTTTATTTTGAAATCTTTCTCATGTTTTCCTATCATAGCTCCCTAGCTTCCGAAATATTCACATTGTCTCCGACGTGCCAAGTTTTACGCGGCCTACCAGGTCCGGCCTAACCTCTAATTTCAACCATATAAATTTGCTTTGTTAACCTTACGTTGTTTATTCTTTCGATGTGACCAAACCAACGTAGTGTACTACCCTTATACCTACCCATCTTTGTGCTTTTTTTGACATACCCATTCCTCACTTCAATACAGTACTGACGGGACAAACGACATTATAGATTGTAACAAACTCTTTATGTTGTGTTAAGATATACATTCATGTAGGCAACTTAACGTACATTTCCTGCAGTGTGTGTTGCATATCTAGTTTTATTTTTAAAACGCTATTTTACAACAGTTTGGGATGATTTCTTTTTTAGGCACTTAACTTTACGTTTACATTTATTTTATTTCAATGGAACTTATTGTTGTTTATCCGATTATCCAATACAAAGCTTTACCGTTAGTTTACAGTACGGTATAATTACGTTTAATCAAGATTGACGCAATAACCTTTGTCAATATGAAGTGGAATTTTAACATCAGTTAAACGAGTTAAATCAACACAGTTGAGAATTTAATATAAAGAGAAAAACTAAATATCTGAATCCAGTTTTATTTTAACTCCAACGTAATATTATGCAACAAAATTTTCCAAGCACTGGTTCAGCACATCGCCATTTCTGCAATTTACAGAGGTACAATAGTAAACCAAATATGCTAATATTGTCCAGGTATAATATTTCTATTAATAATTCAACAATTTAATCTTTTAGTTAGGTTAAATATCGTTACTAACATTAGTTCTAAGAGATCCTTCGTTATAACCAAAATATAGGTAGTAATAAAAAATTGTTACAATCAAATTTCCTTTTGACCTTATCATGTTCATTATTTACTTGTTTTTTCCATAAAATAAGTTGGCGCCCTTTTATTTAACCATTTCGTTTCAGGTTGAAGCAACATCGACTGTAAGGCGAACATATCTAGATTTTTTAAGCTGTATCTGTTAATCTTAATGAATCCCGCCTATCTTAATTTCCGACTGAGAAAAAAGGCAGAAAACCTACTGGTTTGTACCCAATCCCTTTATTAGCTAAAATTGTTGCATCAAGGGTTGGTGGCAAGATTGCTACGGCCATTCTTTCGTTTCTCATTCTTACTGTTACATGCTAATTCTAATATCATGAACCAATTCCACTAAAGGTATATATGCTATCTATAAATACAATTAATTTATAATTCGTTTCCAAAATGTCCGATATAAAGGCATCACAAGGTCACTCAAGCCTAATTGTTACAAATAAATTTCTGTTAAATGTAACTTTATCAATTTATTTAATCTACCCTCTGAACAATAATCATAAATATCAATGCAATTGAGGCATGTTTATGTAACTGCAATAAGTTTTAATCAGGAATTAATATAAAAATAATGTGCTAAACCCTTTCTTGTTTAACAAACTTCGACTGAAGTCAATGAATAATTCACTTCTTTATCACTATAAACAACTTCCTAAGGCCTTAATTAATTAGTTTACCCACTGTCAATGAAATAAAATTGTTGGTTTAAATGTAATATTCCTTTATAATTTTGTAGATATGTCTTTATCTAAAGAAAAAAAATTTATACAGGGTAAGTTCAGTCTATGAGAATATTTCTGCACTTACTACAAAGAATCTAAATTGAATTTAGTTGCTCATCAATTAAAAAACAAATTGAGAAATAAAATCTGAAAGATCACAAAGTAAATTTAAATGTAACAAATGTCATATTTATTTATAATTTTAGGAATAAAACCCAGAACTTAAAACTACCCATGTCCCTGTATCATATATATATATATATATATATATATATATATATATATATATATATATATATATATATATATATATATATATATATATATATATATTAATCTTTCTGCAATGCAGCAAAAAACATTTAATCACAAAGAGAAGAAAATGGAACGGTTAAGTTCCAATACAACAATGTAATTATAACAATAGATACACAATTTTCTATGTATACTATAATACTCAATTGGTCAATATGGTCTAACTTTCATAAGTATTGCAATGGTACACAATACAACAAAATATTATTTTCTTGAGACGCGTATTGATGTACACCCTATGAACAACACAGTTGATTCTCTAAGGAATCCATTTTATAATTATTTCACAATGTAGAAATAATCCTGTTGTAATTAAACGTTTCAGTATGAGTTCAAGTTTAGTACACAAATATTTACATCTTTAAAATGAATATGTGACTTTATTCTTACCACTAAATAGGCAACTTTTTAGCTGATCTTGGTCATGTTTATATCCCAATGGTTTTATTTTATGCGTAACACCATGAAGTTCTGAATCATTTGTTAAGACTTCTGTGAATTCCTCATTCAGTAATTCGTATAAGAATTGGATATCCTAATATAACCCTCCTATTCTGTTAACGTTCTGGTTTCACTTATTGTGTTCGGGTCATTATGGCCCGGTAGCCTATAGTTGTCGTTTTATTGTTGTTAAATTGATATAACGGTAAATAATAATAAGAAACCAGATGTAGTATTTATTATTTATTACATTTTATTACGTTATTTTATTTTTATTACATATTATTATAAATATTATGTAAAAACATCTGAAAAACGTAGTAGTTAGGTATATACATTTATTTGTCTTGAGAGTAGTAATATACATGAGCTTACATAGGTATTTTGAGCAATTACAACATACCATATTAGTTTTATTATTATTTGAAGAGGGACAAAAATTACATCCTTTTCGCTTGCTTGTGGTTGATTACTCCCTTCCTTCGGTATTACTAGTTGAGGAACGTGACTTTATAACCATTTCAGCTAGAGGAATACTTCGAGGGAGAATTTTCCTTGCTTCCAATAATGGAGTGATCATGGAACTATCCAGTGCTTCAAGAAATAGTCGCCATTTTGTAAGTTTTCCAGCATTCCAGGTTGAAGATACTGCGCATCACATAACATAAGCGGAAACGTTCATGATATTGTAAAAGACAGTCATTGGCCATCTTTTATTTTGCCGTCTGCATGTGTATGTTATTATTAACTTGTCTAACGTGTCTACAGCACCTTCAGTTTTGTTGTAATCTAAAATCATAAACGGCTTTTCATGATCTTGGTTACACACTCCGTTATCGTGGTTATCGTGGCCTTGGTAAAGTAAAATTTTGAGGAAAGAACTTCTTTCCTGTTGCAGACCAATGCCGCTGGCAATTCAGGCTAATTCTTGCGAATAGTGCCAAGCACGGTTATTTTTCTTTTCAATAGCATCTGCCCCAGATCATCGAGGTAAAACATTATCACACGTTACGTTGTGATCTTTTAGACCATAAGTAAGTTCTAGCACGACTCTTTTACCTTGACTTCTCTCTGAAGGTTCAACTTCCTTGTCCACGAGTTAAACTTGCATGTTATATGCATAAGCAGATGCAGACTCCGTATTTAGCAGGTTTATTTGCGATGTACTGTCTAAAAGGACAACGGCCTCTAAAACGTACCAGTTGCTCATCTACTGTTACATTTTCGTGGACATTGTAGAGCTTAGGTAGAAGTGCAACCCATTCATCCCACAAGTCCCGTATGGGAGCTAATTTATGAGTTTGGTGTCGTTGTGGTAGAGCTTTTTTTATCGTCAAAGCGAATTATTCTTGCAATTACATGAAATCGTTGTAGGGACATTGTTGCTCTGAATACTGGACGACCTACATTTCTATCTCACAGACTGGCTGTTACCTCTCCATGAGATTTATACACTTCAGCTAGATACAGTAGGCCAAAATATACTTTTAGTTGAACTAATGTTAGTTCTTGAAAAGTGTCGCCACAAAGTCTTTTGCTTTATAAATTTGACATTTAGGTTTACAGTTTTGGTTGTCAAATATAAGAAGTACGGGGATTTTATATCAATTATTTGCGACGTAGCATACCTTGTTGGCCCAACAATCCATGAAATAAAATTTGCTGCTGATATCCTTCCAGATTGATGTGTCTTTTCGTTTCATACTCTATTGCCATCTTTTGAAGTTGATTATCCGTATCAGCTTCATCTGAAATTGTAGCTTTCACTTCATCATCAGATGCCCTATTATATATCTCGGTTTCGGACGAACGGTTTTCTTCTTCAGAAGTATTAGAATCACTATCAGAAACACACAAAAGTTTCTCAACCTTACTATCCGTAAACACTCTCTCACTACACATTTTCAATAACAAATTTCAATTGTTAGGTATTTCTTATTAGAGTACAGCATGAAGTTTGATCTTTACTATGAAACTAACACACATATGCTCACTGGATGCATTTATACGCAGAGCCATAGACAAGTCTCAACAGGAATAAACTTGTTTACAGATACGCAAATAACGCGTGGAATATGCGCAATAATGTGCCAATATTATGTAAGTTATTTATATTTATGAAAATAAAACAAAACTAATAAAATATATTCATCTATGATAATAATCTGCTCCTCGTTCTTCTAATTTGAACCACACAAATCACCACGTCATATAGATCCAAACAGAGTGAGTGCAACAAGTACATTTAAACAAAACTAATTATAATTTTCTAATATCAATCTAGATACAGCGTTACTAGAAGAGGTGTAGTGTATAAGAGCAATTGTACGAATATCAAATAAAGCATGACCAATGCATGTTATCTGCGTGTAATGTGAAGACGGGTCAGTTGGTACAATGCATGGGGATGGGATAGTTGGTAAATAGCGATTGATTGAAAATTACAAATCAACCCGAAATACAATACTACATATTGGCCACAAGGATTAAAAGGGTAAGAATTACAAATTAAAAACTAAATAGTAAACGATGCTCTTCGTCATATTTGTAAATAGCCTTAACTACAACAATCTTGGGTTGTCTTATAAGATAGGAATACAATCTATGAATATGATACATAACAGAAACAAGTCCTATAAATATTATGCATAGCAAGTATAAAACCTATGCATTGGATACATAGAAAAAATAATTAGTGAATTCGATGCACAGGAGAACAGTTACCTATGAATCTGACACATAGTAAAACATAGTCTATAAATGTAACATGCAAAATTTGATACATAGCATAAACAGACTAAAATGTGAAAGATAGTAAATATTTAAATTAGACAGTTAATAATCCATTCTCGTTATTGACGAAGAGCAAATAGTTATAACGATGGAATATATCAAATCTCAATAATACAATTTTATTTCAGCATTACTATTGGCAGAAACGGAAAGAAGGTACAAACAGAAAAAGAAACTCTTGCATTGGTGTGGGCAGTAGAACATTTCCTGATATTTCTGTACGGAAAAGCACAATTTGAACTAGTAACCGACCATGCACCTTTGGAAGCAATATTCAGTCTTAGGTCGAAACCAAGTGTACGGATCGAACGATGGGTATTGCGGTTACAATCATATAACTTTAAAGTTATATACCGCGCAGGAAAAAATAACATCGCAGATCCATTATCAAGACTTTCTCCAAAACGTTAAGCATCTCCAGGAGAATACCATACTAACGTACATCTGCACACGTACACACACAGATTCAAACACCCACACACTCGCACACACGCCCACGCACGCATGTACACACGCACGCACACACGACCCCCGGTTGTGTAGCCTTCTATACCTACATAATTATGTAGGTTTAAAGTAGAAATGGTAAAAAATAAGAAAATACTCCTATCCATAACTTAAAGTATGTTTATAAATATTAAAACCGCTCCATTACTTTACAAAGGATTAAATATTGAAGTAAATCATTATTCTTTTCCGAGTTCGCTGTTTTGTGGGTATAATAGATCGTTATTGAATCCATTGAAGGAATATTAAGATTCATGTAAGCTGCTTACTGCTTGCTAACTTGTATGTTTCATGTACTGATATATTATGTTGAACGTAAAACAGATACAAAAAAAAAAGAATTCAATAACTGAAAAATAACATTTATTACATAAGCAAAGGCACTATTATGTACTTTAAAGTCCATTTCTATTCAAAGAATAAATACATTCTACAAATCGTAACTAATTGCAGTAGTATATAATTTAACGGCCGTCTGGTGATTAATATGAACCAATCAGTAGGCAATAACAATAGGTTTTTAGAATTACCTATTTTAATAGTATTTCATATTCTTTTGTAATAACCCTATTTCAGGCGTAACTCGGTAAAACTGGGAAATACAACAAACTTAAGTAAAAATTGTAAGTAGATTATAAGCATTGAGTAGCTGAAATCTTAACACTAGTTAGAGTGCTTTGGTTGATGACTAAACTGTGAGATTCTCAATAAAGCTAATTTAGTCCATAAATATATACCTCATTTGAAATAAATTGTTGGTTGAAGTACACCAACATTCCGACAGTCGATTTGCCTTCGTGGATAATAACACTTTGTAGGGGGATATTATTTAGTAAGCGTGTAGTAAATTTTATGACTTTCAATTACCTTTCCGCCGTAATTTTATTACAACTATAAAATTTTTTTTCAGCATTAGATTAGAGCTTTTACGTAAACCTGTCGAATGGTTTGTTCTTACATAATCGGACTATACTTACTTGACAAATTACGCCAGCAGTTGGTATACTGGTACGCGGGTAAGCCTTAGATTATTAAATTACAAGCTACGTCAAATTAAGCAACGCCTGAGAAGGATAAGTAAGAAAAGTGTTCCTTTAAACTGTTCTTAGTTATACAGTTCTCTTCCTTGACATACACTTTAAAACCAGCGGAACGCACCGGACTTACCAACCCAACAATTGCCGTTTTATTTAATGAAATTAAAGCTTCCTACTCACTCATATTTATAACGAACGTGTTATAAAGCTATGTATAATATATATATATATATATATATATATATATATATATATATATATATATATATATAATAATTTTTCGACATTTTACTACATTTGTAGGAACGGGCATAGAAAATACAAACACTTTGAAAAAATAATGGAAATCTAAGCTAGGAGATTGTTCAGCTGTATTTTCAGTGATTGTAATATCATCGTTCCCTATACTCCAAAACAGAATAGTAAAAGCAACCAAATAATTTATGGTATTATTATCAATAAATCGTACACTGCCTGCAATAACGTCACAATTCAAAAATGATGGCGTTAGTGTCACTACTGACTTTCTGTTAAACGGTCAAACCGGACCAGGCGTTGTGAGAGCTTACCAAGGTAAGCGGGTTGCCAAGCTAACGGTGGCGGAAATGGTCGGGTTCGATATAAGACGTTAAATGGTTGAAATTTAGGTTCAAACAACTCACATTTACCTTAAAACAACAAATAGCAACGTTCATCTCTCATATTATTATTATTATTATTTCTTTAACTTGGCTTTTCTTGACTTACGTGTTGGTCTTTCAGATTAGATACATCTGCCAATGTGTAACGCCCTTCCGCCGCTCTACAAATTTTATTCTTTGTCTTGGTTTCTCGTGTTGAGATTCAAGGTCGTCACTACTTTAACTTAACAGGTTATAACAAATTTATACTGATATAATAATATAAAATAAAACAAACTTAAGAGGCAATAATAAAATAAACAAACTTAAATAAATAAATAAATTTGAAACTAAAAATGATTCGTGTGGCCCCTGGTGGTCAAACCACTATGGTACGCCGCTGTCTTGCGAATTCTCTCTAGCACACAATTTGGAACAATAATAATTCTGTCTATTAAACTTTTAACCACAAAAACGTTAATTCTTATTTTAAAAATTGAAAAACGTAACGGTCAGTACGTTTTTTTTTTTTTGTGAATCGTAAATCTTCTCTACTGCTGTTTGCATTTTTATCGATAAACTGTATTTATCGTTCTCAAATATGAATGAATCGCTGACATTAAAATCTGAATCTTCCGCATAATAAGCAAATTGTGACCAGTATTGTGTATTCAATGGCTCTTATTGAATGCAAAGCAATTACATTTAGTAATCGATCATACCCAACATAAACAATTTTCAGATCAATCATTTAGCCAAAATGTACAAAGTTTGATTATTTTTAAAGGGTGTAACCCTTTGTCACTTTACACATCAAAGAAGACAATAAAATCTTAAAACATAATATTGGTTCCCTTTAAAGTGTACGTTTAACCATCACTTTATTAAAGTATTACAATGAAAGTGTAAGGAATTTTACCATAATTTAAACAACTGGATAAGATAACTGGCCAAACTCCATTAACCAAATTTTACAGAAACATTTACATACACACAAGTAACACATAGAAAAAAGCTATTCTTTTAGATTTTAATTACAAAACATTATTTTATAATAATTTTAGTTTTCTAATGTTTCTAGTATTAGTTTTAACTGTACGTTTTCGATGTTTTACATTGAATATGAATTTTCTCATCCGAAACGTATCAAAAATATAAAGTATGGTATATCGTTCAATTCAGAATCAAGGAGAGAATTTAAATAAGGCAAAAATAATTTTTTCGTATATTTAAAAAAATAAAGTTGATGATGGTTGCTAAAA